>NW_005087768.1:31406-43945 GCF_000331425.1 Pseudopodoces humilis | reverse complement strand
GGCAGGGCCTGGGGCTGGCCCTCAGCATCCCGATACTGCAGCATGAAGGAGTCAAAGGAGCCCTTGGGGACAGTCCACTGCAGCTGCACAGAGCTGGGGGTGACGCTGGAGACCCTCAGCTCATCCAGTACTGCCTGTGCCGGAGTGGCCTCAGATGGTGGGGCCTCAGTTTGGGGATTCTCATCCTGCGGTTCCTCTGTGGGCAGGGGCAGTTCCTCTGGCTCTTCTGCGGCTGTAATGGAGAGGAGATGGTGATGGGCGTGTCCATCCAAACATCAGTCCACTACCTACCAGCCAATCAACTCATCCATGCATCCATCCATGCATCCATCCATGCATCCATCCATGCATCCATCCACGCATCCATGCATCCATGCATCCATGCATCCATCCATCCATCCATCCATCCATCCATCCATCCATCCATCCATCCATCCATCCATTCCTCCATTCCTCCACCATTCCATCCCTTCCTCCAATCACCCATTCCTCCATCCCTTACTCCCTCCATCTCTTCATGCATCCATTTTTCTTCATCTACACATCCACCCCAACTTCCTTCCCTTGGCTATCCCCCTGACCTGTCATGGCCTCGGTGGAGACGTGGTCAATCTTTTTCCTTCCCCTCAGCCCATAGAGGTGAAAGCGGTACCGGTGGGATGGGGACAGCCCCGGCACCGTCACGGAGCGAGATTCCCCATCAATGGGCAGGGCCGTGGGCTGGCCATGGGCATCCCGGTACTGCAGCATGAAGGAGTCAAAGGGGCCCTCAGGGACACTCCAGTGCAGCTGCACAGACTCAGGGGTGACACTGGTGACTCTCAGCTCTCCCAGCACTGCCCGCACCAGGGGGACCTCATTTTGGGTATGCTCAGGCTGGTTGTCGTCAGTTGGAAGGGCTTCAGTTTGGGGCTCCTCTGAGGGTGAAGGTGGCTCCTCTGTCTTGTCTGTGGCTGCTATGCAGAAAGGACAGTGATGGATGTGGCTGTCCGTGTGCATTCCTCCATCATCTAACCAATCATCCCGGCACCCATTATCCATAACTGCTATCCATCCATCCATCCATCCATCCATCCATCCATCCATCCATCCATCCATCCATTCCTCCACTCCTCCACCATTCCATCCCTTCCTCCAATCAACCATTCCTCCATCCCTTGATCCCTCCATCTCTTCATCCATCCATTATTCTTCATCTACACATCCACCCACCCTTCCTTCCCCTGACCATCCCCCTTACCTGTCATGGCCTCGGTGGAGATGTGGTCAATCTTTTTCCTTCCCCTCAGCCCACAGAGGTGGAAGCGGTACCGGCGGGATGGGGACAGCCCCGGCACCGTCACTGAGCGAGACCCGCCATCAATGGGCAGGGCCTGGGGCTGGCCCTCAGCATCCCGATACTGCAGCATGAAGGAGTCAAAGGAGCCCTTGGGGACAGTCCACTGCAGCTGCACAGAGCTGGGGGTGATGCTGGAGACCCTCAGCTCATCCAGTACTGCCTGTGCTGGAGTGGCCTCAGATGGTGGGGCCTCAGTTTGGAGATTCTCATCCTGTGGTTCCTCTGTGGGCAGGGGCAGTTCCCCTGGCTCTTCTGCGGCTGTAATGGAGAGGAGATGGTGATGGGTGTGTCCATCCAAACATCAGTCCACTACCTACCAACCAATCAACTCATCCATCAATCCACACTTCCATATTCTGGATCATTCATTCTGGCATCCATCCATCCATCCATCCATCTATCCAGTCCACTCCTCCACCACTCCATCCCTTCCTCCAATCACCCATTCCTCCATCCCTTACTCCCTCCATCTCTTCATCCATCCATTATTCTTCATCTACACATCCACCCACCCTTCCTTCCCCTGACCATCCCCCTTACCTGTCATGGCCTCGGTGGAGACGTGGGCAATCTTTTTCCTTCCCCTCAGCCCGTAGAGGTGGAAGCGGTACCGGTGGGATGGGGACAGCCCCGGCACTGTCATGGAGCGAGATTCCCCATCAATGGGCAGGGCCTGGGGCTGGCCCTGGGCATCCCGGTACTGCAGCATGAAGGAGTCAAAGGGGCCCTCAGGGACACTCCACTGCAGCTGCACAGAGTCGGGTGTGACACTGGAGACTGTCAGCTCACTGAGTAGTGCTCGAGCCGGGAGGGCATCAGATGTGGTGGACTCAGCTTTTGGCTTCTCAGGTTTGGGCTCCTCTGAGGGCAAGTGTTCTTCACTGACTGCATTGGCGGGAGGATGGTGCGGGGCATGAGCATCCATATGTCCCTCCAAATGTCTCTCCCACCCCCACTAACTTATCCATCCATCCATCCATCCATCCATCCATCCATCCATCCATTCCTCCTATCACATATACACCGAAAATAACCCCTAGACAGTTCCACCTCCATCTGTCTGTATCTCTCTTACCATATCCCTCCACACCTTCACCCGTCCCACCTCCATTTCCCATGGACAATCTTCCATTCATCAATCACTGAATCCATCCTTGATGGACAGAGGGTGAGGAAAGCATGGATGGATAGATGGATGCATGATAATTGATGGATGATGGTGATGCTTATACATGGTAGGCGAAGATGATGGATGATGATGGAAGCATTGATGCATTGATGGATGATGGTTGCTGCGGCTGATGATGTATGATAAAGATGATGGATGATTGATGATGGATGATGGAAGGTACTAGTCAATAGGTTGATGGAAGGGTTGATGGTGTACTGAGTGGTGCTGAGTCAATGATTGCTCGCTGGTGGGTATGTGATGGGCATGGGATCCCTTGATGCCCTCATTTCCTGATCCTTCCAGAAGGTCCCTTTGACCTTCTGCCTCACCTGTGACAGTGTCGGTGGAGACACGATCAATCCTTTTGCCTCCACGCAGCCCATAGAGGTGGAAGCGGTACCGGCGGGATGGGGACAGCCCCGGCACCGTCACTGAGCGAGACCCGCCATCAATGGGCAGGGCCTGGGGCTGGCCCTCAGCATCCCGATACTGCAGCATGAAGGAGTCAAAGGAGCCCTTGGGGACAGTCCACTGCAGCTGCACAGAGCTGGGGGTGATGCTGGAGACCCTCAGCTCATCCAGTACTGCCTGTGCTGGAGTGGCCTCAGATGGTGGGGCCTCAGTTTGGAGATTCTCATCCTGTGGTTCCTCTGTGGGCAGGGGCAGTTCCCCTGGCTCTTCTGCGGCTGTAATGGAGAGGAGATGGTGATGGGTGTGTCCATCCAAACATCAGTCCACTACCTACCAACCAATCAACTCATCCATCAATCCACACTTCCATATTCTGGATCATTCATTCTGGCATCCATCCATCCATCCATCCATCTATCCAGTCCACTCCTCCACCACTCCATCCCTTCCTCCAATCACCCATTCCTCCATCCCTTACTCCCTCCATCTCTTCATCCATCCATTATTCTTCATCTACACATCCACCCACCCTTCCTTCCCCTGACCATCCCCCTTACCTGTCATGGCCTCGGTGGAGATGTGGTCAATCTTTTTCCTTCCCCGCAGCCCACAGAGGTGGAAGCGGTACCGGCGGGATGGGGACAGCCCCGGCACCGTCACGGAGCGAGATTCCCCATCAATGGGCAGGGCCTGGGGCTGGCCATGGGCATCCCAGTACTGCAGCATGAAGGAGTCAAAGGGGCCCTCAGGGACAGTCCACTGCAGCTGCACAGAGCTGGGTGTGACACTGGAGACTGTCAGCTCACTGAGCACTGCTGGAGCTGGGAGGGCATCAGATGTGGAGGACTCAGCTTTTGGCTTCTCGTGTTTGGTCTCTGAGGGCAAGGGTTCTTCACTGGCTGCATTGGCGGGAGGATGGTGACGGACATGAGCATCCATGTGTCCTTCCAAATGTCTCTCAAACTACCCACTAACTCATCCATCCATCCATCCATCCATCCATCATCCATCCTATCATGCACTCAACATGCAACGTAACCCCCTAGACATTTCCTTCCCCTGCCTCTTTCTTACTATATCCCTCCACATATTCACTCCGCCCCCATTTCCCATGGACAATCTTCCGTTCATCAATCACTGAATCCATCCTTGATGGATAGAGGATGAGGGATGCATGGATGGATAGATGAATGCATGATAATTTATGGATGATGGTGATGCTTATACATGATAGATGAAGATGATGGATGGTGATGGATGCATTGATGCATTGATGGATGATAGTTGCTACAGCTGATGATGGATGATGGAAAGTGGTAGTCAAGAGGTTGGTGGAAGGGTTGATGGTGGATCAGATGGTGCTGAGTCAATGGTTGCTCGCTGGTGGGTATGTGATGGGCATGGGATCCCTTGATGCCCTCATTTCCTGATCCTTACAGAAGGTCCCTTTGACCTTCTGCCTCACCTGTGACAGTGTCGGTGGTGACACGATCAATCCTTTTGCCTCCACACAGCCCATAGAGGTGGAAGCGGTACCGGCGGGATGGGGACAGCCCCGGCACCGTCACTGAGCGAGACCCGCCGTCAATGGGCAGGGCCTGGGGCTGGCCCTCAGCATCCCGATACTGCAGCATGAAGGAGTCAAAGGAGCCCTTGGGGACAGTCCACTGCAGCTGCACAGAGCTGGGGGTGACGCTGGAGACCCTCAGCTCATCCAGTACTGCCTGTGCTGGAGTGGCCTCAGATGGTGGGGCCTCAGTTTGGGGTTTCTCATCCTGCGGTTCCTCTGTGGGCAGGGGCAGTTCCTCTGGCTCTTCTGCTGCTGTAAGGGAGAGGGGATGGTGATGGGTGTGTCCATCCAAACATCAGTCCACTACCTACCAGCCAATCAACTGATCCATCAATCCACACTTCCATATTCTGGACCATTCATTCTGGCAGCCATCATGCATCCATGCATCCATGCATCCCTGCATCCATGCATCCAATCTTCCATCCCTTCATCCATCCCTCCATCCCTCTGACCTTCCAACTCACCTGTGATAAAGTCGATAGAGACACGGTCTGTCTTCTTCTTACCCTGCAGCCCGTACAGATGGAAGCGGTACCGGCGAGACGGGGACAGCCCTGGCACCGTCACCGATCGGGACCCTCCATCAATGGGCAGGGCCTGGGGCTTGCCATGGGCATCCCGGTACTGCAGCATGAAGGAGTCAAAGGAGCCCTCAGGGACACTCCACTGCAGCTCCATGGAGCTGGGGGTGACACTGGATACCCTCAGCTCCCCCATTACTGCCTGCACCGGGGGTGCTTCAGACGGGGGTGTCTCAATTTGGAGTTTCTCATGTTTTTGCTCCTCTGAGGGCAGGGGCAACTCCTCTGGCTCTTCTGTGCCTGCAATGGATGACAGCATGGTAATCTCTTTCTCCATCCAATCATCCATCCCACTACCCACAAATCAGTGTATTCATCCTTCCATTTACAATTTTTTATGCAGGACTATTAATTCCATCACCCATCATCTACCCATCCATCTAGCTACCGGTCATACTATGCACATTTTCATTCAAGTTCTTTAATCTCACCCTGCATTTGGTCATCCAGCCACCCACCTGCTGATCTTACATATCAAACCACTAACAAACTGTCCCAACAGCTATCATTCATTATCCATCTTCATCCATTCATCCATCTTCATCCATCTTCGTCCATCCATTCATCAATCCATCCTGTTTCTTTCAGTCAGTCCTTGAATACAATCCTATTTGAATTGTAAATGATTTGAATACAATCCTATTCCCCTACTCTCATTCACTCATTCACTCAGAGTAAAAACCAGCCATGGGCTCAGCCTCATGTGCATCTGTCCAGACACCTGTCCATTCAGCATTCATCCATGCAACCCACTCAGAAGGCCCCCTTCCATTGATATATCATCCATCACCATCCATGCATTCCCAACCATCCCATCATCCTTCAGTCTACCCGACCAACTCGCCGAGGAGCCAATTATCCATCCATTCTTCATCTCTTCCCCTCTGTCTATCCATTGATCCATCCATCCATCCATCCATCCATCCATCCATCCATCCATCCATCCTCCATCTTTCCACTCCTGCACCTCTCTGTCCCTTCCTTCAACCACCCATTCCCCCATTCCTTAATCCCTCCCTCTCTCACTTCCTCTATGTACCCTCCCCGCCCTGACCTTCCCTCTTACCTGTCACAGCCTCAGTGGAGACATGGTCAATCTTCTTTTTACCCCGCAGCCCATAGAGGTGGAACCGGTACCGGCGGGATGGGGACAGGCCTGGCACCGTCACTGAGTGAGACCCGCCAGCGATGGGCAGGGCCTGGGGCTGGCCCTCAGCATCCCGATACTGCAGCATGAAGGAGTCAAAGGAACCACTGGGGATGCTCCACTGCAGCTGCACAGAGTCAGGGGTGACACTGGAGACCCTCAGCTCATCCAGCATTGCCCGCACAAGGGGTGCCTCAGATGCAGGGGACTCAGTTCGATGTTTTTCATGTTGAGGCTTCTCTGAGGGCAGGGGCTGCTCCTCTGGCTCTGCTGCAGCTGTAGTGGGGTGTGGATAGTGCTGGGGGTGGGAATGCCTGTGTCCATCCCAACATCCACCATCCCCCAACCAACCCATGCATTCATTCACGGGGCACACCAAGCACCTTTTCCTTCAACTCCTTTAATCTCACCTGAGTCATCAACCACTCAGCCACTCATCTGATATGTCAAACCACCAACAAAATGCTCTCAACAACAATCATGTATCATCCTTGTACCATCCATCCATCCATCCATCCATCCATCCATCCATCCATCCATCTCCTGCACTTCCTCCACCCCTTCCTCAACTCACTCATTCCTCCATCCCTTGATCCCTCCATCTCTCCCTCCACCCATCATCCTTCATCCACCCATCCACCCACCCTCCCCACTCTGACCATCCATCTCACCTGTCACAGCCTCGGTGGAGACGTGATCCATCTTCTTCCTGCCCTGCAGCCCATAGAGGTGGAAGCGGTACCGGTGGGACGGGGACAGCCCTGGCACCATCACTGAGCGAGACCTGCCATCGATGGGCAGGGCCTGGGGCTGGCCATGGGCATCCCGGTACTGCAGCATGAAGGAGTCAAAGGAGCCCTCAGGGACACTCCACTGCAGCTCCATGGAGTTGGGGGTGATGCTGGAGACCCTCAGCTCCCCCAGTACTGCCTGTGCTGGGGAGGCATTAGATGCAGAGGCCTCAGTTTGGGATTTCTCATGTTGGGTCTCTTCTGAGGGCCAGGACAGCTCCTCTGGTCCTTCTGCAGCTCCTATGGAGAGAGGATGGTGAGGGATGTGTCCATCTTGAACATCCATCCACAATTTAATCTCCTGGATCATTCATTCTGGCTTTCACTGTCCACTCCTTCATTCAAGCACAGTTCTTTGCATGCACCTTTCCCTTCAACTGTTTCTTTAACTTCTCCCTCCTTTGGATCATCCAATCACCCATCCACTAATTTGATATATCAAATCTCCAACAAAATGCCCAACACCCATCATCCATTCACCATTGATCATCATCATCATTATCATCACCATCCATCATTACCCATCACAGTCACCATCCATCCATCCATCCATCCATCCATCCATCCATCCATCCCTCCATCCATCCCTCCATCCATCCATCCATCCACCCATCCATCCATCCATCCATCCACCCATCCACCCATCCACCCTCTTATGCTCTTACCCATCCTCCACCCCCAGGCGGGCAAACTTGGGATTGGGGGAAACTGGGGACAGCTTGGGTGGAAGGATGGGAATGGGTGATGGAAGATGATGGTAATGATGATGATGGGTGATGATGATGTCAGTGGGTGCTTGATAACAAGTTGGGATGGGATGAGATGGGATATCGCAAATATGTATATACATTATATATACATATATTCACATACACACACACACATATATATGTTGTATATATCTCATACATGTATATGTTGATCCCTCCATCCATCATCCATTCATCCATCCACCCTCACCTGTGATGACATCAATGGAAACACGGTCGGTCCTCTTCCCACCCCGCAGCCCATAGAGGTGGAAGCGGTACCGGTGGGATGGGGACAGCTCCGGCACCGTCACCGAGCGAGACCCGCCAGCGATGGGCAGGGCCTGGGGCTGGCCTTGGGCATCCCGGTACTGCAGCATGAAGGAGTCGAAGGAGCCCTTGGGGACAGTCCACTGCAGCTGCATGGAGCTGGGGGTGATGCTGGTGACACTGAGGTCACCCAGGGCTGGCCGGGATGGACGCAGCTCCTCTGGCTCAGCTTTGACTGCAATAGAGGTGGAACACCGGCATCTGTCTATTCATATGGCCATCCATGTCTCCAGCCCTCCCTCCATCTATCACTGTCTTATCCCTCCACCTCTTCATCCATCCCCTCCTCCATTCATGTCTCCATTCATCCGTCTCTCCATCCCTCTATCCATGTGCCATCCATCCATCCATCCATCCTGTCTCCATCCCAGATATCACAGAACCACAGAATCTCCTGAACTGGATGGTACCCAGAAGGGTCATCAAATCTAACACCTGGGCTTATCCCATCCATCACCCCCCACATCAGTACCTGTTTTCTCCACATCCCTCCATGGCTCTGTCAGCTCCATCCCATCCATGTCCACCCATTCCAGCACCGGCTCCTGGTTTCCACCCTCCCCTGCCCCAAGAGAGTCTATTACAGGACATCCCTGTCACCCCATCTCTCTCATTCCCCTCCCCAAGATGTCCCTCCCCCTGTGCCTGGTTACCCTCTTCCTCCTCAGGATGTCCCTTCCATCCATCCTCCCCATCCTCCCTGTTCCACTTCCCCCATCCCCTCCATCCCACCCTCCCTGGAATGTTCCTTCCCTGTCCTGTCCCACTCCCCTCTCCCACCATCCCACCCCACCTCCCGCATTCCCCTCACTGTGATGTTCCTTTCTCCCCATCCCCCCTGTTCTGCTCTCCAGGATGTCTCTCCCTTTGTACCCCCCATCCCTGAGGCATCCTTTCTCCCCCTCCCCCTCCCCAGGGTCCCCACCCCTCCTGGTTCAGTCCCTGCCATGACATCCACCTGTGGGTCCCTGTCTTCTCCCAAGCGCTGGGTGCCGGCGCAGGATGTAAGCCAGGATGGCACGGGCCACCCCTGGCACTGTCTGGTTGCCACGGAGTGGGAAGTTGGTGGCCCGAAGGTGGCTCTCGAGACGCTGGAGCAGGGATCCACTGTATGTGGACAGCCGGGCCACCAGGTCCTGCAGGGAGGGGATGCCTGGGGACAGTGGGGGCCACGGGGACACTGGGGACCATGGGGGTGGAGTGGACCTTGGAAACATTGGGGACTCTGGGGACCCTGGAAGTTCTGGGAACTCTAGGGACAATGGGGACTCTGGGGACGCTGGTGACACTGAGAAATCTTGTGACACTGATGACTCTGGGAATTCTGGTGATGCTGGTGACTCTGGGGACTCTGGTGACACTGATGACCTTGGGGGTGCTGGGGATCCCAGGGACCCTCGAGCTACTGGGGATGCTGGAACCTTGGGGGATGCTGGTGATCCCAAAGACCCGGGTGATCCCAAGGACAAGTCTGGTGATATGGGTGACACTGGTGACCCTGGGGGTCCCAGTGACCCTGGGGATCCTGGGGACTCTGGGGGTCCTCGGGCTGATGGTGCCACTGCTGGGGACCCCAGGGAGCCCTGAGGCGACGCCGGGGACCCCTCATAGTGCGGCACAGATGGGATGAGTGCTGTGGAGCAAAGGGGACCCACGTCATCAATCCATTGCAGAGAGTCCCTGGGGGACATCCCTGTCCCATCCCTGGGTCATCCCCACCCTGTCCCCATGTCCCTGTTCCCCCTGTATCCATGCCCATGCTTCCCCTATCCTTGTTCTCCTGTCATCCCTGTTCCCATCCTTGCCCCTACCCCCTTGGCCATGCCATCGCTGTCCCCAACCCCATCCTTGTGCCATCCCATCTCTGTTCAACACCACACTGTGACACCATCTCTGTGCCATTCTCACCTGCACTGGGTCATCCATCCCACTCCTGTGCCATTCCTGACCACACTTCTGGGCTGTCCCCTGAACTGTGACACTGTGCTATCACTGTCCCCATGTCTCTCATCCCTGTCCCCATGCCCATGCCAGCCCCATCCCCGTCCTTGTCCCTTTGCTATCCCTGCCCCCATGGTGACCCCATGTCATCACTGTCCCCATCCCTGTGCCATCCCCATTCCCATTCTCATCTGTATACCACCCTGTCCCTGTCCCCATGCCACCCACTGTCCCCACTCCTGTCCTTCCATCCCCACTTCCATTCCTGTCCCTGCTGTGTTCCTAACTCCATCTCTATGCCCCTTGCCTTGTCCCCAGGTGCCACCACCTCTGCACAGCTGCGGGACCCCAGGTCCTCTCCATCCTCATCCCCATGCCATTCCCACCCTCACCCCTGTCCCTGTTGTCCCACCCCCTTCCCTGTTCCCACAGTGTTCCCAGGCGTCCCTTTAGTGTCCCCAAGTGTCCCCACCTGTGCGCAGACGCAGGACCCCAGGTGCCCCTAGATGCGGCCCCCGCCGGGCTTGGACCAGCAGCTCGAAGGGGTGGCCTGGGGACAGCCCTGTCACTGAGAAGGCGACAGCAGAGCTGGGCAATTCGTGCGTTGTCATAGCCACAGGGTCATCCTGAGGATGGAGACAGTATGAGGGGATGGGGGCAGAAACCATGGGGACATCAGGGGTAGACACTGGGGACACCTTAGGAACTTCAGGGACACCTTGAAGACATGTCAGGAACATATTGGGGACACAGTGTGGCAACTCACTGTGGATGTGTTGGGATATACATTGGGGACACCATTAGAACACATTGGGAACATGGTGGAGACACAATAGGGAACACTGGGGACGAATTGGACACGGGTTGAGGACACCATGGGACACACTGGGGTCATGCTGGGGACCCACCAGGTTTGGGTCCCATCTTCCCCAGAGCTGGGGAGATGCATTGGGCACATGTTTGGGACACACTGGAGGGGCTTATGGGGGACATATTTGGAACACGTAGGGGATACCACTGAGGAGACCATGGGGACACATGGGGATGATTTGGGGACATATTGGGGTCATCCCATTGTGTCCACACGGGTGGCACTAGGGTCTTCCCCCTTCCACGTCCCTGTTCCCCTGTGTGTCCCCTCCTGTCCCTGTTCCATTCCCATGCCCCCACCCCCATGTCTCCTGTGTCCCCACTCACCAGAGGGACAAGTGTCACTCGGTAGCCATCAGGAGGAACCAGGGGCTGGGGCCAGGTGATGCGCAGGGACGTTGGGGTGCGGGAGGCCAAGCGCGGTGTTACCCAGGGCACCTCTGAGAGAACAGTGCAGGGACACCATGGGGACACCAGGGGACACCCATGAGATGGGGATTCCCTGGGATGGCTACACCCTGGGGACACCACGGGGACAACCCTGGGATGGGGCATCTAGGAGATGGGGACATCCTGGGAACACCCTAGGACATACTGGGGACACACTGGGAACACAAAAGGATGGAGACACTCAGGGATGGGGCACTGGGAGGCTCTGAGGGGCACTACGAGTGGCACACAGGGACATTTGGGGACACACTGAGGTGGCATGAGAATCCCCCCCATGGATGGGGAGAGAAGTGGGGGCTGTTGGGAGCACTGGGGGAACTCTGAAGGGCACTGGGGAACAGCTGGGTATGCACTGGTGTCACAGTAGGGGCGCCCAGGATGGGAGGGGAGAAGGGACAGCATTGGGAGCGCTGAGCTGGTGTCACTGGGAAGTCACAGGAGAAACATTCGGGAGCACCGGGAGCACTGGGGAGCCACCGACCTCGCAGCAGAGTCCCCTTCCATCCAGGGGTACACTCGGGGGTGCCCCAGTGCAAGCACGGGGGGGCATTGAGGTGGGGAGGACGGGAGGTCATGGAGGGACACTGGGAGCACTGGGGGGGCATTGAGGTGGGACGGGAGGTCACGGAGGGACACTGGGAGCACTGGGGGGCATTGAGGTGGGACGGAAGGTCACGGAGGGCTGCTGGGAGCACGGGGGGCATTGAGGTGGGAAGGACGGGAGGTGACGGAGGGCCGCTGGGAGCACTGGGGGGCATTGAGGTGGAGAGGAGGGGAGGTCACGGAGGGCCGCTGGGAGCACTGGGGGGCATTGGGACGCACCGATGTCGCAGCGGGCCCCGCCCCAGCCCGGGCTGCAGGCGGGGGTGGCGCAGTCGGGGCCGCTGAAGCCCGGGAAGCAGCGGCAGCGCCCGCGCTCGCACCGGCCCTGGTCACTGCAGCCGCGCGGGCACGCGGGGGGCGGGGCCGGGGGCGGGGCCTCGGCGGAGGGGGCGGGGCAGGCGCAGCCGCCGCCGGCAGGGGGCGCACAGAGCTGCACCGACCGACCTGGGGGGACACGGGAGTCACCCTCACTGACCCCCAGTGATCCACCCACAATGACCCCCACAATGATCCCCCCGGTGACACCCTCAGTGATCCCCCCAATGACCCCCCTAATGACCCCCCCAGTGACACACCCCCAATG
>NW_005087768.1:3987-20611 GCF_000331425.1 Pseudopodoces humilis | reverse complement strand
CTGGACTGGGAGCACTGGTGTGGACTGGTGAGTGCCCCGGGCTGGACTGCAAACACCGATGTGCACTGGGGAGCTGGGAGGGCTGGACTGGGAGCACTGGTGTGGACTGGTGAGGACTGGTGAGGGCCGGCGAGGGCCCTGGGCTGGACTGGAAAAACCGCAGTGCACTGGGGAGCTGAGAGGGGGGGACTGGGAGCACTGGTGTGGACTGGTGAGGACTGGTGAGGGCCGGCGAGGGCCCTGGGCTGGACTGGAAAAACCGCAGTGCACTGGGGAGCTGAGAGGGGGGGACTGGGAGCACTGGTGTGGACTGGTGAGGACTGGTGAGGGCCGGCGAGGGCCCTGGGCTGGACTGGAAAAACCGCAGTGCACTGGGGAGCTGAGAGGGGGGGACTGGGAGCACTGGTGTGGACTGGTGAGGACTGGTGAGTGCCCTGGGCTGGACTGGAAAAACTGATGTGCACTGGGGAGCTGAGAGGGTGGGACTGGGAGCACTGGTGTGGACTGGTGAGCTCAGGGGGTTGGACTGATAGTGCCATGGTCTAGACTGGGACTGTTAGCATTCAGGAACACACATAATCACAGATTGATTATATGAAGGTGCTTTATTAAGAGCTCCGGGTGTCAGGAGTACACATACCCAAATCTGACCTGCCTTGGTTTTGATCTGGACATGTTTTTATACTCTATCATTATATAACTTACATATTAATTATTAAACTTACATTGTTCTATTGTATGTATTGTTTTTACCCAAGCATGGATTTCTCGTGATCCCCCCAAAACCCCTAACATAGTTTCTCATGTTCTTTAAACAATAATTATATCTAATCACATCTAACAATTGTATCATTTATCATATATTGATTACACAGGTGCAGTTTCACATGATCTTAGCAAGCACAAGGCCTAACATTTCCCAGGGTCTACCTTTAACACTTTTCCCAGGGCTTGCCAAGCCTAACTTTCTTTCTAACCTCCTGAATTTTCTATGATTTTAAAATCTTTTTACTATCAGGACCACTGGCTTGGACAGGGTGCACTCCAGTCCTAACTGGTTTTAACTGGTGAGTTCACAGGCTGTTGATCATTCCCTGGGAACCACACACGGAGCACTGGTCTGTACCGGCCCCGCCATGGCGCTGCCGTCCGCTGCTCTCCTGCCCGGGCTTCTGCTGGTGGCTGATGCCCTGGCACTGGTGTTACTGGTGCCACTGGTGCCGGTGCTGGCGCCGCTGGGTGTGGTGGGCCTGTGGCTCGAGGCCGCCCTGCGCCTGCCCGTCCTGGCCGTGGCTACGTGGCTGCTGCTCCCACGCCGTCCCTCCGGAGCCACCGCAGCCACTGTCACGGTCGCCGCCACCCCCGCGGCCTTCGGAACATTCCGGCACCTCTTGGGGCCACCTGGGGCTGGGCCAGGGCTGCTGGCAACCGCCTCCCCCTCCTGGCTCGGGGTTACCCACGCAGCTGTCGCACTGGCCCTGCTGGCCTGGGCCGCACCCCCGGCACCCGGCGGTGTCCCCAAGACCTCTGGCGATGTTTCCAAGGCTCCTGGCACCATCTTGCGTGTTCTGGCACTGACCTGGGAGGAGCGGAACGTTCTCGGAGGTGCCTTTGTCTGCCTCGTGCTGGCGGCCATTGGTGGGTGACATGTGGTGACAGGCGCTGACGCCCCAGATTTGGGCTCTGCAGCCCCAAATTTGGAACCCCCCAGTTTGGAACATGCCTCCAATCCTACCGGATTGGATGCTGGCCCCTAAAAATCAAGTGCTGAGTCCCTAAATAGATGTTTTAGGCACCCTAAAATTTAATAGTGACCCCCCCTAAATTGGGAGTTGACCCCTTCAGTTGCGTGCTGACCCTCCAAATTGGGTTCTGACTCTGCAAACTTGAGTGTTGACCTCCTAAAATTGGGTGCTGACCCTCAAACTTAGAGTCTGGTACCCAAAAATGGATGTTGACCTCCAAGACATTGGGTCCTCATCTCCCATATTTAGGTTTTGACCCCTAGAATTGTGTGCTGAACCCCCGAAAATGGGTACTGACCCTGTTAATTGCGTGTCACATTTGACAGTAAACCCCCAAAATTGGGTCCTGATCCCTAAATTGTCTCCTGACTTTCTGAAATTAGACCCTCACCCCCCAAATTGGGTCCTGCCTTTCACAAGTCAGGGTCCCCCTGTGTCAGTGGTCACACCCATGGTGACACAGTCTCGGTGACACCCAGGGGAGACGTTGGGACCGTACGCCACTGGGAAGGTGCTGGATGCCATCAGGAGTGGGGATGGACTCACTGCTGGAGCTGTTGGGATGGTGGCAGCTGCTGGAGCCGCCAGGTGGGTTGCAGCATTCCCAGGGCCTGTCCCCATGTGCCCAATGCCCCTGATGTCACTGTGTCCCTGTGTTCCCCCAGTGTGCTGTTTTCTGGGTGCCGTGGGGGGCTCTTCATGCTGTTGAAAGCTCGTCTCCATCAGAGGCTGAGCCTCCGGCTCTTCTCTCACCTCGTGCGTCAAGACCTGGACTTCTTTCAGGGAACGCCGGCAGGTAACAGGGCACAGCCCCGCCCCAGCCCACCTGAGCCGTTCCACCTATCCTGTCCCATCTCAACGATCCTGTCACCCCAGTCCCCATCCCAGCATTCAGTCCTGTCCCCACCATCCCAGTCCCCATCCCATCCCATCCTATCCCATCTGTCTGTTATCCCATCCCATCATTCCATCCCCATCATTCCCATTCCCACCATCCCATTCCATCTTACTCCATCTTCCTGCCTTCATTCTATCCCAATGTCTCATCCTGTCCCAATCCCACTTTCCCATTCTATTCACTGTCCCCTTCCCATTATTCTCATTCCCATGCCTCCATCCCACTGCATGTCCCCATCATCCCACCATCCCCATCACCTCATCCCACAACCTCCATTCCCACCATCCCATCTCTACCCTCCCATCCAATTCCACCCTGACCATCCCCATCCCCATAATCCCATCCCACTGGTCCCCATCACATCATCCCCATCCTTTCCCCATGATCCCAACCTCTTTTCCCACCCTGCAGCTGAGCTCTCGGCTCAGTTTTCCATGGAAGTGCCACGGGTGTGCATGGCAGCACCGAGTGGAGCCAACCTGCTGTTCCGAAGCCTGGGAATGGCCCTGGTAGTGGGGGCGTTCATGTTCGCGCTGGCACCGGGGCTGGCACTGCTGGCACTGCTGGAGCTGCCCCTTGGAATCGCTATCCACCGCATCGAGAGTGCCCGGGAACAGGTCAGGAATGCAGGAGGGAAAGAGTGGGAGGGGGACATGGACGTGGAGAAGGGGGGTGGGAGTGGTGAAATTGGGATGGAGGCCAGGGGAATGAGAGGATGGGGATGGGATGGGTTTGATGGAGAATGGAAAGGAAGATGATGGAAATGAAAATGGTGGAATGAGAGGGGATAGAGACGAGGGGAATGGGATGGTGGGAATGCTGGCATGGGGATAGAATGGAATGGTGGAGATGGGAGTGGTGTGGATGGGAAGAGAAGGATGGGATAAGGTGGGATGGTGGGGAAGGGACAGGATAGGATGGGATGATAAAACAGGGAAATGGGTTGGGATGGTGTGGTTGGATGAGTTCCAGGAGGATGGGAGTGGGGATGAGGACAAGAGGAATGGGATGCTGGGAATGAGAATGGTGGGGATGGGATGAGACAGTGGGGATGGGGATGGTGAGATTAAGACTGGGAGAATGGATAGGAATGGTGAGGGTGGGAGAGAGGGGTGTGGGATGCTGGGAATGCAATAGTGGGGATGCAATGGGTGTCGTGGGATGGGAATGTTGAGGGTGTGGATGGTGGGCCAGGATGGTGACCTGGGAAAGTTGGACACCCCCCAATGCTGCCACAGGCACTTCAGCGATCCATGCTGGAAGCATCTGCCCGGACAGCCTCGGGGGTGCAGGAATCTGTTGCTGCCATTGAGACAATCCGTATCTTCTCGGCGGAGGAGGAGGAGGAGAAGCAGCACAGCTGCAACCTGGCCAAGGAGCTGAGGCTGAAGGAACAGATGAAGTTGGAGCTGGCATTCTTCACCCTTGTCCAGAGGGTCAGGGGGGACTGGGAATGGGGACACCAGGGAATGGGGATACCGCGATCAGGGATGAGTACACTGGGAATGAGAACACTGGCACCAGGAATGGGAAACCAGCAGCTGAGATGAGGGCACTGAGAGCAGAATGGGGACACCAGGAATGGGGACACCAGAACAGGGACATTGGGGTCAGAAATGGGCATGCCAGGAATGGGAATGGTGACATTAGAAAGCAGGATGGGGACACCGGGACAAAGGCTGGGAACATCAGGATCAGGAATGGGGACATCGAGAGTGAGATGGGGACACCAGGACTGGATTAAGGCAACCAGGAACAGGGATGAAGACACCAGAAGCGGGATGGGGACAGGCAGAATGGGGACACCAGGAGTGGGTTGGGAGCACCAGTATCCCTGTTTCCACCCACAGGTGCTCCAACTGACCATCCGGGTCCTGGTGCTCTTCCGAAGCCACCAGCAGCTCCGTGATGGATACATCACTCCTGGGGTCCTTGTCAGCTTCCTGCTGTACCAGGACACAGTTGGCAGCCATGTCCAGGTGATCCCATAGAATCCAGATGTCTGTCCATCCATCCATGCTTCTCTCCATCCCAGTGCCACCCATTTCCTTCTCCCCAGGTGCTACTCTACGGCTTCAATGAATTCCTGACCAAAGCAGCTGCCGGATGGAAGATCTGGGAATACCTGGATCGGGAAGCCACAGGGGATGTCGGGGGGGTGCAGAAGCCCCCCGAGCTTCAGGGCCATGTCACTTTTCAGAAAGTCACCTTCACGTACCCTGGGAATCCAGAGCACCCTGTGCTGAAGGTAGGTCTGGGGGAAGCTGGGGTTTCCCAGGATGAGAGCTCTGGCATCACCTGTCCCCCTTCCACAGGACGTGACCTTCGAGGTGCGTTCCGGGGAGGTGACAGCACTAGCGGGGCCCAATGGAAGCGGAAAGAGCACGGCTGTGGCACTGTTGGAGCGGCTGCGGGATCCCGGGAGTGGGAAGGTGCTTCTGGATGGGATCCCACTGCCAGAATATGAACACCAGTACCTGCACCGGAAGGTGGGGGCAACAGAGACACTGGGAACACTGGGGATGGAATGGGGACATATGAGGACGTGTGTGGGGACACTGAAATGGAACTGGGACCTGGGAAGAATGAGCAGGAATGGGGACACTTGGAAGAGGAATGGGAACACTGGGAAATGGGATGGGTATGACAGGGATGGGATGGGGAAAGTGGGAAGTCAGGGGTGGGGACGCTAGGGACACAGATAGGGACTATGGGATCAGGGATGGAGACTATGGGGATGCCAAGGTGGGATGGGGTCATGGAACAGGGATGGCAACACCAGGAGCCAAGACAGCATCACAAGGCTCGGGGCTGGGGCAGGTGGTGCTGGTGGAGCAGGATCCCATCTTATTTTCTGGAACGATCCGTGAAAACATCTTGCTGGGGCTGGAGCACTGCAAAGAGTCAGAGCTGCAGGAGGCCGCCACTGCTGCTGGTGCCATGGAATTCATCCAGGGGCTGGAACGGGGCTGGGACACCGGTGAGAGCCAGGGGAATCCTCGGGCCTGTGGCTTCATCCTGGGGGTGGAGTGGGGCTGGGACACTAGTGAGAGCTGAGGGGATGGGGCGTCCCTAGGATGCATCCCCCTGATCCCAGGATCCTCCGGCAGAGATGGGAGATTGTGTTGGGTGGCAGATGGTGGGGTGTGGGAGGATCCCTAAGGTCAGATCCCACTGATCCCATGGGATTGCTTTTGCAGTGGTAAGGGAGTGTAGGGGAAAGTGGGGGACCTCTAGGTGTGGGATCCCACTGATCCCAGGATCACCCCCAGAGGTGGGGGAGCACAGGGCGTGGGGAGAAGAGGGGAAACCCCAGGGCTGGATCCCACTGATCCCATGGGATTGCTCCTGCAGAGGTGGGGGAGCATGGGGAATGTCTGGCAGCAGGGGAGCGGCGCCGTGTGGCTCTGGCCCGGGCTCTGCTCCGGCGCCCGGCCGTCCTCATCCTCGACGAGGCACTGGATGATGGAGATGAGGGGACGGTGAGTGGGGTAGGATGGAGGGGGTTGGTTGGGATAGGGGTGCAATTGGTGAAAATGGGGTGTGATGGTATGGGAGTGGAAGGGTGGGATGGCTGGGATGGGATGGCTGGGATGGGGTGGTGGGATGGGGACTGGAGAGATAGGGGTGGTGGGAATAAGGGATAGTGGGATGGAGTGGGAATGATGTGATGAAGACAGGGATTGAATGGAGTGGTGTGGGTCAACAAGGTGGAGAAATAGGACAGAATGGTAAGATGGGAATGGTGAGGATGGGATGGAGACCAGGGGTGTAGGATGGCAGGAAAATAGAATGAAGGGATGAAGACAAAGAGATGTGATAGGGTGGGTTGGGATGGGGTGGGAATGGAGGGGAAAGGAATGCTGGGATGAGAACAGAGAGATGGAATGTGATGGGAAGAGTTGGGGTCGTGGGAGTAGGATAGGATGGGACAATGGGGATGGGGATAGTGTGAACCGGATGGGACAATGGGGATGGGATGGAGAACAGGGAAGTGGGATGGTAAAAATAGGATGATGGGATTTGGGTGGGACTGAGAGGAATGGGACAGTGGGGTTGGGTTGGTTGGTTGGGATTGGGTGGTATCAGATGGGACTGGGTAGGACTGAGTTGGATGGGATGGGATGAGGTTTCTTTGGCCCCAGGCACAGTGCTGGCTGCACACGGGGCTGGCCCAGACTGTGCTGGTGGTGTCCCACCGGCCGTGGGTGCTGGATGCAGCCGATCACCTTGTGGTGCTGGAGCGTGGAGCCGTGGTGGAGACAGGAACGCCAGCAGAGCTGCGGGAACGCTGTGGGGCCTACAGCCGCCTGCTCCTTGGAGGTGGCAGGACTGGGGGGCCCGAGGCCTCCAGCATGGGCAGTGAGAAGGGGGCTGCATCTGGCAGGGAATAAAGGGGAATTAGTCCCAGTGTCCCCATCCCTGGTGTTGGTGTCCCCAACCCGCCCCTGGTGTCCCCAGTCAGTGTCCTGTGAATCCCTTATCCCCATGTCCTCTGGATCCCAACTCCATGTGTCGCCTTGGTCCCTGTGTCCCCCATGTCCCCACTGTGTCCCCCAGGTCACCCTATTCCCTGGATCTCTGTGTCCCCTGTATCCTTCCCTGTACTCCCCATGCACAGATCACTTGTATCCAAGCCCCATGATGTCCCCATGATTCCTGGCCCCCATGGCCCCCATGTCTGCTCCTGGACATGGGACAGAGTGGGAAATAAATCCCAAGGGATGGATCTGGGTGTGGGTGTCATATCCTCATCCCACTCCTGCTGAGCCCACTCCAAACTCCTGGTGTCCCCAGTCCTTTCCCAGTGTCCCCATCCGTATCCCCAGTGTCTTCATCCCAGTTCCCCATGTCCCCTTTTCTGTTCCTGTTTCCCAGAGAGGAGCTGCTGTGCACTGGAGGAGGGAACTGGGATTTATTGCCCAAACCAGAGTATTTTCACATCAGAATTAGAACATTTGGAATAATTGTAATTCTTGTGTTTAAAACATGGGAAAACAGGAAATCAATCTGTTGGGAGAAGCTGCTGTGTGATGGGTGGGAGCAGCAGGATGAGCTGTGCTAGCAATTTGCAGCTTTCTGCAGGGAGAGAGAAGGGGTTGGACCTGGCACCATGGATCATTCAGGTGGTGATTCCTGCCAGGATGAGAGTTGATGTCATCCTGTCTCTGTCCCCATCTCATGGGCTGGATCTGGCTGAAGAGCCCACAAAGGGCAAGAACTACTCTGGAATCCCACCAGACCTTATTATGGAGCTCAGCCTGGCTGGGGGCACAACCTAGCAGACTATTGCCTCAGAAGAGTCACCTATCTATCTGAAGATGTGGAAATATTTCATTTGAGTTAAAGCCCCAAGATATCCCTCTGTTATTATGTTAATTGAGTTACATGTCAGTCACAGACTGGGTAACGTGTCTCCCTGTATGGTTAGGCTACTGGAATGTTCATTCCCTAAGGTTATATATCATTGTGCCTTCCTTTGTTTTCCTCTTTGGTTGGTCACCCCCATGGAGCACCCCCTGGTTTCTCTGCTTTTGGACATTGTCTCTATTCTATTTTATTCCTTATTAAAGGGTTCTTTTCCTGGTGCCAACCATTGTTCCCACTCCTATTTATTTTTCTGCCGCCCTCTGTCCTGAAATCAGAGGACCCAAAGGTCTGTTGCAGCCACCCTCACTGTGACATCCCACATGGTGCCCCAATCCTGCTCTATCAGTACCACCTCATCTGCTTTGGAATCCTCCCAATCCTGTTCTGGAATCCCACTCCAATGCCTCTCCATCCATCCCACCTGATCCTGCTCTGGAATCCAGCCCAGATACACTTCAGAATTCTACCTGATCCCGATCTGGAATCCTGCCCTATATTCCTTCTGCAGTCCCACACAGATCCCTCTCTGTACCTGCAGTCAAGCAATTGATTTCTCTGCCTGTTTCTGCAGAATGAGATCTATGAGATTCCAGCATGGATCACACACCAGGATTCATCTGCACGGAAGTGACCCAGAGCTGGATCTGCCACTCGTACCTCTTGCAGTGTGTTTATTTAATTTTGTCAAAGTTGATAGGTTTGAATTGTTTGTTGGTATGTTCCTTTCCCCCCCAGGTTAAATATTTGGGTTTCTTCCTGTTTTTATCCCTCCCACATCCTATCCATCAAAGCAAACCTCTCCCTTCCTTCTCAAAAGTTCCTTGTCTGTCACCAGAGCCCTGCCCCTACTCCCCTGTCCATCATTATAAGCCCCACCCCATCTTCCAGATCCTTCCCTGACAATCATTTGTTCCTCACGGTCCCACTGGTTATTGTATCTTGCTCCCTCCCTCTGTGTATCCTTATTGGTTTTTTTGCAATCCTCTCCCCTTACTCCTCCCCTCGGGATTCCCTATTGGGCCACTGTTTGTACCCTCCCCTGGAGCTCGGGCTGTGTTTAACCCCTTGCACAACCGCTCTCAGGCTTCTCTTGAATCTGTCCCCTGCTCATGTGGACCACTTGTTTCGCTGTCCTCACTAAACTGTTGCTGGGAACTTCAATCTGGAGAGATTCCTCTGCTTTATTACCTCCGCCCTCGATGCCGTGCACTGCAGAGCTTGGGGTGGCCCAAGACTCTGGAGGTTTCACTGTGGGAAAAGCTAAATCCCCAGTGATTCCCCACTCTTGGCACTGCGCCAGAGTGTGAAAGAACACCGTAGAGCTAGCCAGAGCTCTGGTGCAGAGCAGCCCACCAGCCACCGTACTGCATCCATTCCTCTCCAGTTTCCTGTGGAATTAAAGCGCGATCAGCTTTAATGTGCAGGATCCCCAGTACGCTGCTGGGCAGACTGGTGCTCATCCCCAGCCACCATCCCACAGGTTGCCAGATCGGACCTTCCAGATGCTGAATCCAGTGAGGATCAAGACACAGCAATGATGGACACAGGGACCATCAGTGGGATGAGATTCCAGCTCTAGGAAGTGCAAGGTGGTGAGAAGGGGAAGGGGAACCCCTACCCTGCTGCTTTGTATTCCCAAATTCACAGTTAACAGATCCTGCATTCCCAGCCTTTCCCCAGATGAAGATCCCAAGCTCCAGCATTACAGGATGCTCCACCTGGTACCGGTGCTGCTTCCACTCCCCTGGCAGCACCTCAGTTCTGGCCCAGGTGTGGAAGCTGCCATCGCGGCTGGGAATGATTCCACCCCACTCAGTCTCCTGATCCTGGATTTCTTCCCCCTTCATCCAGCTGATCCTGGGGCACAATCTGTACACGTGGCAGGACAGTGCCAGAGTCTCATGTTCCACTTTTCTGTACACATGGATGTCAGGGAGTTCTGGGAATGGGATAATGGAGAAATCCATCCATGAAATTCTGATGGGAATGAGACAATGGTGAGATCCACCTGTGGAATTTCAATGGGAATGGGATGGAGGTGAAATCCATTCACAGAATTCCCATAGGAATGGGATGACTGTGAGATCCATCCATGGGATTCCTGTGTGAATTCCTGTGTTTCTGAATTTTTCCCTCCCAAATCCTGCATTCCCTCAGGAATTCCACTCCCACATTTGCATCCCAGTACTAATCTGCTGTGTGGCACCAATATCCAATGTATTTCTAAAGCCATTCCACACAGGTGTGCTCCAGGTAATTCATCCTGTGGTTAGCCTGGTCACTGCCAGGTCATCCAGGCAGCACCGTCAGCCTCCACCAAGCTGGATCCCAGCCTGAAGATGAAATCCCACCCATTGTAGCCTTCCCCAGAGATTCCATGGATGTTCCCATTGAACAGGAGGTCGCAGCTGCAAACCTGCTGCAAACCCAGTGCACTGTGTGGAGACCTGGAGGGGTGGATTGGACCCACGGAGCCACATGGAGTTGTGTCCCAGCCACAGAGAGTGTCATCCCAGCCCTATGGCGCTGGGATGTCTGATGGACAGAGTCTGATGGAGACCCACAGATTCTCATTCCAACCTCACAGGTCCCAGCCCCACAGATCCCCCCAGATCCTGTCCCCCCATCTTGGTTTGGAGACAAATTCTAGAAGAAAAATGCTCTAAAATTAATGTTTTTCTCTAAAGAGAGAGGGCTTCAATAACTCCTCTTTCTTCTGCCAAGGAGAGAAATGGATACCAGGGGATGAAAGTCAAAAAGAAAAAAAAAAAAAAAAAAAAAAAAAAAGAAATAAAAAAAAAGGTGCCTACAAGGCACAGAAAAAAAAAGAAAAAAAAAAAATTTAACCATGCACCACACTCCCACCTTGCTGCATGGCTGAAAGGCAAAGATGGCATCTGCCCGTCTTCGTATATGGGGACAGGAGGAGACAAGAGTTCAGAGCAGATGGGAACTTGTTGGATTCTGGCATCAGTTTCCTTGCAGCAGCCAAAGTTGGTGGATTTTAATGTTCTTTCTTGTGTCAGTTCAGCTCCTCTGAGGTCTTGGGTTTGGGGTGGTCCCACTGGCTTCCTGGACAGGCCAAAGAAAGGAAAAAAAACAAGGCAAAGATCAAGGGAAAAAGAGAAACAAGTCACCAAGAGGATTCCTGGTACAGCCTCCAGGCTAGGGGAAGGGAAAAAAACCCCTTTTTGCTTCAAGCAAAAAACCCAAACCAGTGCAACAGAAGGAACAATGCAGTGTCCTGGTACACACTGTCAGAGCTTGAACAGAGCTCATGCAGGAGCCCAAGGCTCCCCACCCCTTCCCTGGGTCTATATTAAAGCTGCAGGACTCATTTTCTGGGCATAAAGCAGGGGATTAGGAAATAAAACATCATCATAAAATCACCCCAAGACACCCCCACTGCTGCTACCCCAGCCCCACAGCCTCTCCAGGTTGCTGGCAGCCATGCACTGGTTCCCCTTGGCAAACCAGGTCTGGGTATCCAATGTTCTGTCATCCATGGCATCTTTGTCTGTTGCAGTCACCCTCACTGTGACATCCTACTGTATCCATGGTGCCCCAATCCTGCTCTATCAATACCACCTGATCTGCTTTGGAATCCCCCCAGTCCTGTTCTGGAATCCCACTCCAATGCCACTGAGCATCTATCCCACCTGAGCAGGAATCCAGCCCTGCTCACTCAAAAGGGTTCCTGTCCAGGTACCCCATGGCCACACATTGGGAAACCCCCAGGCTGGGCTCTGACACTGCACAGGAATCACAGAGTGTGGAGAACTGGGGGGACACAAAGGTTGGGGGATTCCAGGGGGGCCTCATAGATCAAGGAGAGGGAAACGGTGTGATAAAAAGGATGTAAAGGTATGCACACAGGATGAGAAACGTGTCTGGAACCAGTGGAGAAGCAGATAAAAAGGACTACAGTGTGGTTTTGAGCAAGTTATGTATCAAGAGGCAATAGTGCATGCTCAAGGAAAAGTTCAAGGGAAGGTCACCTTTAGTATCAAATCTTTCAGTGAATACAACCACCAGAGACTCCTTCAGACAACCCTCTAGGACCATAGAACAACTTCCAGTAGGAGGCAGATGCATAGAAATGACTTATAGGAAAGTGATGTTCCTGTATTAGCTAGGAGACACATTGTAATGAATATTATGATGCACAAATATCTGGTTGTAAAGTCTCACCTCAAACACAGAATAAGGAGATATCCTCCACGTATCCTGCACAGATGATGCCTGCTCTCTAGTGCTTCAAATTGTGTTAGAAAGATTATCTTCCAGCAGATTTCAGTATCAAGGAAAGCTGGGAAAGCCAGGAGGGGGATTTGGGGATCCCAGGGTGAATGAAAGGTGGGTGCAGGGCCTCCCAGTGTCGAGGAAATGGGAGTCCCAGGCTGGGGAAAGCAGGGATGGCTGGAAAGGAGGTCCAGAGGACCCTTGGTATTGAGGAAAGAGGGGGTATGTGGGCTAAGAAAGACAGGAATAGGGGTCCAGGGGCTCCCAGGGTCAAGGAAAAAGGGGCACATGGGGTCTGGGAGCAACGCTGTAAGGGGATGCAGGTGGGTGCCAGCGTTGTGGAGTGGGGAGTTCAGAGGGGTCCTGGTACCCGGAAAGGGAGCGCAGGGGGGGTCCCAGTGCCTGGGAATGGAACTTCAGGGGATCCCTGTACCGGAGGCCCCACTCACCCCTCACCATCTCCCCCAGCAGAGCCCCTCCGGCCCCGTGGTTGGCAACTCCGTTTCCTTTTTGCCGATGGAAGAGCGCGGCTGCAGCGATGTTGCTGGGCAGATCGTTGGGAGTCAAAGTGACCGAGACCGTGGCAGGGAATTTTAGCAGCGAGTGTTTGGGACCGTGAAAAAAAGTCACCTGCCAGGGGAACAGCGAAAATCTGGTTTAATATTAAGCAACAGCATGGCAAGGTTCGTTGGCAAGATTCATTCTACTACTTACAGAGAGTTAGGGCAGACGGAGGGGGAAAAAAACCAATAACAAAATCCAGCCAATCAAAACAGAAATGAACTATCCATGTGTGTGTGTGTGTGTTTAGGTGCATATGGCAAAGGATAGAAAAGGAAAGGATAAAAAGGAATACACCCTAAAAGCTTAACAGTACTCAAACCAAACTGTACTTATACCTTAAAAATTTAACAAAGGAATAAAACTTAACATCATTTAACTTAACATATAACTTAAAATAAACTTACAGGCCTGACTTAGTTAGATATTTAAGGTACTTAAACATCTTAGACAGCATCATTTCTCCCAGATTTGCTGTGGCATATGCACATGAAAAAGCACACAGACATAACGAGTCAGTTCAAGGTACTTGTCAAAAATTCCTCTTCAAGCTACTGAAATACTCCATTCAGATGTCTTGGCATCTTCTCACCGAGCAAAGGCTGAGGTCTCCAGGAGTGGGGGCATCAGCAGCTGAGGAGCCACTGTCCTTCAGGGATCCCCTGGGTGCAGAAAACAGGAGAGTTCCCGGCTGGCACAGGCCCCACTCACAGGGACTTTGCTGCTCATAGCTCCTGTGGCCCAGCACAGCTCCAAGGGGCTCCTTTGGCACCCCTGTTTAGTGGGCCCCAAGGGATGGCCTTTAGTCACAGCAAGGTTTCATCCTGGCCCTACTTTGGGTGGGCAGCTTTCTTCCAAAGCGTGAAAACAAGGATTTTGTCCAATTAAGGGAAGAAAAATAGTTTCCAAGGCTGTTCATAAAGAAATCAGGAGGTGTGACACAGCAGCATTGCCTAGAAGCACAATGTTTCTGATAAGCTCAAGAGGAGTTCAGCCCAGGTGAAGTTCATCAAGGCAGAGGTCTAATGAGTATTTCTCAGATCATGGTGTAGCCTGGAAAAGGCAGGGGCCAAATCCACCACCACAGGGAATCCCTGGGGATTTACCTGGTCCTGCCTGGGAAGCTCCCCAGGAATGCATGGGACTCCCCTGGATCTCCCCGGGACTCTTCCCATGATCCCCAGTTAGAGTGTACACACACTCCTTGTCTTTTCATTTCCAGTGCCCCCTTTCCCAGTGTCTCCCATACTGCTGTTCCCCATCCCTGATGTCTCTTATTCCCAGTGTTCTCCACTCCCAGAGTTCCCCATTCCTGGTGGACCCTGTTACCAATGTTCCTCATTCCTGGTGTCTCCCTGCTTGTGGTGCTCCTTCATTCCCAGTGTCCCCCACTCCTGCCACTCCCAACCGAGATCCTGTGGAATTCCTGGCAGTGGGTCTTCTCTCCAAGCTCTCCTCATCTGCAGGGCTATGAGCTCAAACTTTGTTCTCTGTGTCCTCAGGAGCTTTCACTCCAGCAGCCTCTGGGTATGGCACTGCACTGGGGCCACCTCAGGGACACCCCTCATAGTCGTGGTCATGGTTGCCTCTAGGTCTTGATCACCTCATGGTCATGGTCATCTCAAGGTCATCTCTTGGTCTCATGGTCCTGGTCCTGTCATGGTCATAATCAGGGTCATCTCATGACCATGGTTGTCTCATGGTCAGGATCATGTCATGGTTGTGCTTATCTCTTGGTCACAGTCATCTCAAGGTCTCATGTCAGTCAACTGATTGACACCTCTGTTGATTTCCACTGCTGAGGCACCCCATGGCTGGTCCCAGATGCAGATGAAGCAGATCCCAAGGGTTGGTGCCATATTTCCAGCAGATGAACATTGGCTGGAGTTGGTCTGGAAGGATCTCAACACGGTGTTGTGATCCCGTTATTAAAATTTTTAGAGATGCCTCTCCCTGAATTCAGGTCCAAACAAGACCATATGCCAAAGTTAGTAGTATGGATTTTATTTAACAGTAAATGAGAGAGATAAAGGAAGAGAAAAAAATAGAAAAAGAGGTGGGTGGAAAGACAGAGTGACAGAAAAAATATCACCACTCCATGGATCTGAACAGCATCCTGTTGGGCCTGTTACAAATGAGAGGAGAGAGCTTACACAAGTCTCTGCCTTTGCCCAGGATTCTGGCAGTAGGCAGCAGCTTTATTGAGGCAGCCAGCATTCCAAAAGCACTCTTGCTCTCAAGTTCTTAATAATGACCTATCAAGCTATTACAATTTGAGTTATTTATCGAGTAGACACAAGGGAAGAAATAGACACGAGACTTTAACAGGCTTACTTACTACACAGGATAAACTAAAGAAACTCTATTAGTAGGTTCATAAGACATTGCATGATAATAAAAATACCTATGTTACAGCTAGCAAAGAAATAGTATAGATTAGGAGCCAGTGTTACTTATCAACAAATGATAGTGGGGTGCAGAGGTCTCCTTCTATGTCACTTAGCAACAAATGATAGTGGGGTGCAGAGGTCTCCTTCTTCTCAATCCTCAGTCAGGAAGTAACTCTCAATGTCGAGGAGAACTCTCCCCGCACTCAGAGAGTGTACAAGAGATTTCTGATTTTATGAAAATTGCAGTGCTCTTGTGCAAGGCCTTAAAGAATATCCTTTGAGCGTGGCTTTCCTGGGGTGGGGGGTATTACAACTGAGCCATTTTGTGTAACAGAGGATGGTGTTCACTGCCTCTGGCCAGAGGTTACATCACACCCCCAAAATTCCCCACCTCCCCCTTGGCTGGGGGAAGTGTGTGCAAGCCTGGCCTCAGTAGATGAGCCTGAGGCTATGGCTTCCCCCACCCCAAACTTAACCAAAGCTGATTTTCATGAAAGCTGCTGGGTTTGGCTCTCTGGGGGATATTTTCTTCTCCCTCAGCCTTGTTTACTTCTCTAGACTTGAGATAATTGACCAGCATCACCTTTATCTATCTCAGGTTCCCTTAGATGGCTTAACTCACAGTCCAAAGTTTCCCTCAGGAGGCATCCTCAGGGAGGGGTGGGCTTCAGTGGTCGCAGCTTCTTTATAAAAATTTGCCATAAAGGGCAAAACTCCCTCACAACGATGTTTAAGCCATTAACCATAATATTTCACTCTCTGACACACCAACACTGTGGAGTTCTCTCGAGCCCTGTCCCTGATCCCAACGAGACAGGTGGGAACATGTTGCCTGGCTCCAGGCCAGGTGGGACAGAGTTTGGAACAATCCCGGGACGTGCCTGCACTTGGCCACTGCTGCAGTCGCCACGGTTTGGACAGCGCGGGAGAGCCCGGCCTGGGCGGCCCCCACCTCCCCCCTGCCCACGTTCCCCTCCCGGGAGCGCCGGGGGCGAGGGCGGACGCAGGTGGGATCCAGGTGGGGAGCGCTGGGATCTGAGGGTTTGCCTGGCAACTGCTGAGTCAGCGGCAGAACGCGCCCTGATTGGCTGATGGCTGTCGGTGGGGCGCCGTAGCCGCGGGTCTGGTGCGTCCTGGGTGGGATCGTGGAGTGATGGGTCTGGGGGCACGGGTGGTGGGCGTACTCAGACCTTTCAAGACTCAGATAACAGAAAGATTTCGACCGCCTCCACAGCCCTCTCAGGATCATCCCCAAACCCCCTCAAAGCCTCCCAGTCACCCCGTTCTGCCCCACTCGTGTCACCAGGGGTGCAGAGGAACGGATGACACAGATTTGGGGGTGTCAGGACCCCTACAGGACAAACTACTTTACCGCTGCTCCAAAGCCCCCCCCCCCCCCCCCCTTCCCCCCCCCCCCC
>NW_005087766.1:195178-210772 GCF_000331425.1 Pseudopodoces humilis | reverse complement strand
GTGGGATGGGCTGGGGGCTCCATGGGATGGGCTGGGGGCTCGGTGGGATAGCGGGGGCTCTCACTGGGATGGGGTAGGGGGTCACTGGGACAGCTTGGGGTCTCACTGGGGTAGCCAGGGGTCTCACTGGGATGGGTTGGGGTCTCAGTGCGGGGGGCTCAGTGGGATGGGCAGGGGTCTCAGTGTGGGGGTCTCACTGGGACAGGCGGGGGGCTCAGTGCGGGGGTCTCACTGTGACGGGCGGGGGTCTCACCCTCCACGCCCCTTGGCAGGGTGCTGAAGGTGTTCCTGTCCCGCACGGCCCAGCACGCTCCCTACGTGTCGAGCGGGCGGGTGCTGCGGATGCTGGCGCCCATCCTGCTCCTGGTGCTGTGGTTCCTGGCCGCCTGGACCATCGGCATGCTGGAGAACGCCCGCAAGAACATCCCGCTGGTCATCCGTGCCCAGACCACCCGCGGCCTCCACTTCTCCATCTGCGGCCACGACTGCTGGGATTACATGATGGTCATCGGTGAGACCGGCCCCCGATGTGTCCTGGGGGTCCCCACGGCCCCGGGACCCCACCCCTAAATGTGGGGCTTTCACTCTCTTATCCATTTAATCTTCCTGAAAGCTGCAAGGACCTGGGGGTCGCACAGCCCCAGGATCCCATCCCATAAACGAGGGGCTTTCATTCCCTTGTCCATTTAATCCACCAGGAAGCTGCAAGGACCAGCCCTGAGACCCCATTCCATCATTTTCACTCCCTTGTCCATTTAATCTTCCTGAAAGCTGCAAGGCCCTGGAGGTCCCCACGGCCCCAGGATCCCATCCCATCATTTTCACTCCCTTGTCCATTTAATCCACCTGGAAGTTTCAAGGACCTGAGGGTCCCACAGCCCCAGGACCCCATCCCATAAATGTGGGGCTTTCATTCCCTTTCAGTCCCTCCAATCCTCCTGGAGGTTTTAAGGAGGGTTTGGGGTGTCCCAGCTGCCTCTCCCCCCTGAGCATCCCCTGGCTCAGGCGTTGAATCCCAAATTTTGGGAAGGCCATGCTGGGGGACGCTCCAGACCCGGCTGTGACCCGGCACGTTCCGACATCACCCGGGCGCTGGGCAGCAGCTGAGCCCCCCAAAAAGCTGCCGGGGGGGGGCTGGGTGTGGCTGCTGAGGCTCTGTCCCGCTCTGTCCCACAGCCGAGATGCTGCTGCTGCTGTGGGGCAGCTTCCTGTGCTACGCCACGCGCGCCGTGCCCTCGGCCTTCCACGAGCCCCGCTACCTGGGCATCGCCCTCCACAACGAGCTCATGGTCTCCGCCGCCTTCCACGCCGTCAGGTAGGGCCGGGAATCCAAGTTCCCACCCCACGGGATGCTCAGGAACCATCCCGAGCTGGGAAGGGTTTGGGATCTCCAAAGGAAAGTGCTCGGGATCCCCGCGGTGGGGAGGGTGTGGGTGGCCGGGTGGGGAGGGGGCTGGCACTGCCCCCCTGGTCCCTTCCAGGTTCCTGATTGTCCCCTCACTGCACCCGGACTGGACTCTGCTGCTCTTCTTCGCTCACACCCACGGCACCATCACCATGACCCTGGCCCTGCTCTTCATTCCCAAGGTATTCCAGGGAAGGAGCGGAGCTGGGGAAGGGGCTGGAGCACCAGAGGAGGCTCAGGGGGAGCTCAGCCAGGAGAAGAAGCAGCTCTGGAACGTTCTGGCTCTGCACAAGTCCCTGACAGGAGGGGACAGCGGGGAGGGGTCGGGCTCTGCTCCCAGGGAACGGGGACAGGAGAGGGAACGGCCTCAGGCTGGGCCAGGGGAGGTTTGGGTCGGATATTGGGGAAATTTCTCATGGAAAGCACTGGCACAAGTGGAGTCCCCACCCCTGGAAGTGCTCGAGAACGTGTGGATGCGGCGCTTGGGGACGTGGGGCAGCGCTGGGGGAAGAGCTGAGCTCGCTGACCTCGGAGAGCTTTTCCAGCCTCAACAACTCCACGATTCCATCACTAACACTCACCCCAGAGTCTCGGGGAGCTGGGACAGGACCCCCGGGTGACTCCCCTGCGTGTCCCCGCGCAGTTCCTGCACACGGGCTCGCCGCTGCGGGAGGAGATCACGGCCGAGGTGTACGAGGACGAGCTGGACATGCGGCGCTCGGGCTCCTGCATGAACAGCAGCATCGCGTCCGCCTGGAGCGAGCACAGTCTCGACCCCGATGACATTCGGGTGGGTGGCACACTCAGGACCTTCTTTTGACGCTAGCTGTGCAGAGTAAGAGGTGCCTTTCGCAATCTTTTCCTGACGCAAAGCAGAGGGAGGGGACGAGGGTGACCCCAGGCGGGTGGGCAAACCCCGCTGCGTCCTCAGGGCAGCGAGGGGGGTTTTGGGGACACGGGGACAACCCGGGGCTCGGCGGGGCTGTCCCGGCCGCATCCCCCGCTGTAGGCGCTCTCCTCTCTCCCTTTTCTCTGCCGCGTCCCCGCCCGCGGCGCAGGAGGAGCTGAAGAAGCTTTACCGGCAGCTGGAGGTGCACAAGACGTGGCGGATGGCGACCAACAACCCGCACCTGGCCAAGAAACGCAGCTCCCGCCGCAGCCTGGTCCGCTCCATCCTGCGCCGGAGCGGGGCCGAGCTGGCCGAGAGCCGCAGCAGCACCGGGGACCGCCCGGGGACCCTGTCCCGCCGCAGCAGCACCGGGGACCGCCCGGCGACCCTGTCCCGCCGCAGCAGCACCGGGGACCGCCCGGGGACCCTGTCCCGCCGCAGCTCCTCGGCCAAGCGGCTCGTGGATGCCGGCGGGACCGGCCTGAGGATGCGGGACGAAAGCTCCCGGCGCCGCTCCTCAGCCCTGCGCAAATCCCGCAGCTCCGAGGGGCCCCCGCGGCCGCCCCGCCGAGGGTCGCGCACCCCCAGCCCGCCCCAGGAGCCTCCGGCGGCGGCGGTGCCGGACTCGGAGCAATCGGACAGCGACTCGCTGGACGCCGCCCCGCTCCTGTGCAAATCGGCCAGCGCCCAAAACCTGGCGGGGCACTGGCAGCCACCCCCGGGCCGCGCTCCGCCCTTGCAGAAGTCGCACAGCGTTGTCGCCGGGGCTCGGGAAGTGGCGCTGCTGGCCGCCCGCAGGGCCGCCCGTGAGCAGTGGCCCGGCAGCCGCCACCTCTCGGAGCCGGCCCCGGGGGTCCCCGGCGGCACCGCGACCCCGCAGAGCCCCGCCGAGAGGGGCTCGCAGGAGGACGCGGCCCCGCTGGGCGATGCCAGGGGACACAAACGTGTCACCTACGCCCCCATCAAAAGCGTCAGCGTTGACGGCGCCCACCCGCCCAGGAGGGTGAGGGTGACGGTGAAGAAAACCCCCCCTCCGCCCCCCGTCCGCTACCAGAGCCTGCAGCGCTCGGGGACGCTCGGGGACGGTCCGCAGCCACCCCCGGGCCCCCCGGCACAGGCGGGAGGGACGCAGGGGACAGCTGGGGACGATCCGGAGCGCGCGGCCCCCCCAGGGGCAGGGAAGGGCAGGCTGCTGACCGCCACCTCGGCACACATCTGTCCCTGGGAGCTGGTCCAGGACGAGATCCTGAGCAGGAAACAAAAAGCGGCCGAGGCAGCAGAGTCCGGGACCCCCGGTGACACAGAGGCCACCACCCCCGGCCCCAAACCGCCTCCCCAGAAGAGTTTCCGGAGCCTGGGACTCGCCATCAAAGCCCTCAACCGCTCCAGGGGGAAGAGCATCCTGAAAGGGAAAAGCGAGGGGAGCCTCAGGAAGAGGGGGAGCAGCAGGAGGGAGAAGTCCGGCCTGGCAGAGGCCTCGGCCGCGTCCCTCGGGGGGGTCAGCCCAGAGCCCGCTGCCAAAAGCCCCGAGAGGAGCGGGCAGAGCCTCGAGGTCCCCGCCCTCCAGCACAACAACAACGCCGCCAGCCCCGGGGAAGCCGCGGACTGGGGGGACAGCGGGACAGGAGGACAACGGGACAGCCTGGCCCCGGGGACAGGCCATGGGGACAAAGCAGCAGAGGAGCCCAGCGCTGCCCGAGGGGACGCGGGTCCTGCTGGGGGTCTGGAGCCACCCAGCCCTGGCCAGCAAGGAGCTGGATGTCCCCCGGAGGTGACACGGGTACAGCCCCAGGAAGGGGACGAGGCTCCCGCAGCGGATCTGGGGCAGGACGGTCCTGGGCTCACAGCGGAGGAAGGGACACTTCAACAGCTCCAGGGGACCAGCAGATCCGTCCAGCCCCGGGACCACTCGGAGGAGGAGCAGCCGCCTGCGGAGCCCACCCCGAGCAGAGCCCGGCTCTCCCCCGGCAGCGTGCGGGGCGCGGCGGGGACCAAGCCGCGGGCTGAGGTTTGTCCGCCCGGAGAGCTCGGAATCCCGGCAGGAAGGGGAGCCCTGCTGCGCCAGGAGGCGATCGCTCCCCGGGAGGACGGGGGGGGCCCAGAGAGCCCGGACAAGGCGCTGGAAAAGGGGAGCAGCCAGCCCGAGACTGGAAGGAGCTGGAGCGGGGCAGGGAGCGCGCAGGGAGAGCTCAGTCCTGGGGGAACGCGGGGAGATTCCAGCTCCAAAGCAGGAATCTGCCCGGGGAAGGGCAGTGAGGGGGATTCACAGCGCTCTCCGGGCATGGAAAAACCACCCGAAGTGCCGAAAGCCGCCCCGGAGCAAGCGGAGGGCAGCAGGGCTGAGGTGTGCCCGTGGGAGAGCCGGGAGCAGGGAAGGAGTGTCCGAGCAGAAATCTGCCCCTGGGACACAGAGGGGGCTCCGCAGGAGCAGGAGGGGCAGGAATCCCCCAAAAAAGGTGTGGAACAGCCTGGGATGGGGCTCGCAGGAAAACCCCCAGCTCTAGCCAAACCCTCATCCCAGCGGGCTGGAACCACGGAGAGCAAAAAGGCGAACGTCTGTCCCTGGGAGGTGGAGGATGAGCCGAGCCCAAAAACCGAGATCTGCCCGTGGGAACAGGCAGCAGCTCCGTCGGGGAAAGAGAGGTTGAGGCAGGACACGAGGGACATTTCCAAGGGGGAGGAAAAAGTGGGATCCAGAGCTCCAGAAAAAGGAAAGCAGCCCCCAGCCAAATCCCTGCCTAAATCTCCTTCAGGGAAATCCCAGAGCTCGGAGAAGGCAGAGATCTGTCCCTGGGAGTCTCAGGAATTTAAATCCAGTGTTAAAGCCGAGATCTGTCCCTGGGAAGTGGCTGAACCTCAGCTGGAGAAGGGAACAGCTCCAGGAAAGGAGAAACTCCCAGGAAAACAAGCCTCCAAAGCTCTGGAGAAGGGGAGCAGGGAGAGGGAATCGATCTGTCCATGGGAGTCTCAGGACTCTAAATCCAGTGACAAAGCCGAGATCTGTCCCTGGGAAGTGGCTGAGCCTCAGCTGGAGAAGATAAAAGCTCCAGGAAAGGAGAAACTCCCCCCAAAACAAGCCTCCAAAGCTCTGGAGAAGGGGAGCAGGGAGAGGGAATCGATCTGTCCATGGGAGTCTCAGGACTCTAAATCCAGTGACAAAGCCGAGATCTGTCCCTGGGAAGTGGCTGAACCTCAGCTGGAGAAGGGAACAGCTCCAGGAAAGGAGAAACTCCCACCAAAACAAGCAACCAAAGCTCTGGAGAAGGGGAGCAGGGAGAGGGAATCGATCTGTCCATGGGAGAGCCCGGACACGGAGCAGCCTCCGGCCAAATCCAGCACCAGAAGCTCAGCAGTGCCCAAAGCTCCAGGGAAATCCCAGAGCTCAGAGAAGGCAGAGATCTGTCCCTGGGAGACTCAGGACTCTAAATCCAGTGACAAAGCCGAGATCTGTCCTTGGGAAGTGTCAGAGCCTCCCTCCCAGCAGCCAAAGCAGGTCCCTGCTGGGGGCTCCAAGGGGGACAAGCGCATCACGCGCCAGGCAGCGCTGGCCAGCCCGGAGAGATCCCTGCACAGCAGAGACCGAGTGTCCATCTGTCCTTGGGAGAGCCCGGACATGGAGCAGCCTCCTGCCAAACACCACATCAGGAGCTCAGCATTGCCCAAAGCTCCTTCAGGGAAATCCCAGAGCTCAGAGAAGGCAGAGATCTGTCCCTGGGAGACTCAGGGCTCTAAATCCAGTGACATAGCCGAGATCTGTCCTTGGGAAGAGGCTGAACCTCAGCTGGAGAAGATAAAAGCTCCAGGAAAGGAGAAAGTCCCCCCAAAACAAGCCTCCAAAGCTCTGGAGAAGGGGAGCAGGGAGAGGGAATCGATCTGTCCATGGGAGTCTCAGGACTCTAAATCCAGTGACATAGCCGAGATCTGTCCTTGGGAAGTGGCTGAACCTCAGCTGGAGAAGGGAACAGCTCCAGGAAAGGAGAAACTCCCCCCAAAACAAGCCACAAATGCTCTGGAGAAGGGGAGCAGAGACCGAGTGTCCGTCTGTCCTTGGGAGAGTCAGGACATGGAGCAGCCTCTGGCCAAACCCCGCACTGGGAGCTCAGCACTGCCCAAAGCACCTTTGGGGAAACCCCAGAGCTCGGAGAAGGCAGAGATCTGTCCCTGGGAGGTTGAATCCAGTGACAAAGCCGAGATCTGTCCCTGGGAAGTGGCTGAACCTCAGCTGGAGAAGGGAACAGCTCCAGGAAAGGAGAAAGTCCCAGGAAAACAAGCAACCAAAGCTCTGGAGAAGGGGAGCAGAGAGAGGGAATCGATCTGTCCATGGGAGAGCCTGGACATGGAGGAGCTCTCCCTGAAAACTGCAGTGGGGAAGGAGCCATCCAAGAAATCCGACAGCATGGAGAGCAGGAAATCTGAAATCTGTCCCTGGGAAGCGGCAGAGCCCATGGGATCAGAGGAGGAAATCTCCCAGCCACAGGGAGCCCACAGAGATTCCCCAGCAGGGATGGGACAGCCAGGAGCCAGCGCCGTGTCTCCAACACTTCTGGAAAATTCCAGGGGGAAATCCCGCGGGGAAGCCGAGCACAGGCCCCTGTGCCGGCTCCTGCCCGGCGTGCAGCACCCAGGGGTGGGCAGCAGCTCCAGCCCCGGCACTGGCCTGGCCGAGGTTTGTCCTTGGGAAGCTGGAGAGGCTCCAGCGCCTGCCAGGCCCGGCTCGGACACGAGGAAAAGCTCCGAGGTGTGTCCGTGGGAGGAGGAGAGCACGGAGCCGTCCCGGAGCTGCCCCGGGCAGGGCAGAGCTCGGGGGAGCTCCTGGGATGGGGCTGGGGTGTAAGCGGATCTCAGCAGCAGTGGGTCCATCCATCCATGGATCCATCCATCATGGATCCATCCATCCATCCATGGATCCATCCATCATCCATCCATCCATCCATGGATCCATCCATCATCCATCCATCCATCCATGGATCCATCCATCATCCATCCATCCATCCATGGATCCATACATCATCCATCCATCCATCCATGGATCCATACATCATCCATCCATCCATGGATCCATCCATCCATCCATCCATCCGTGGTTCTATGGAGCCATCCATCCATGGATCTATCCATCATCCATGGATCCATCCATCATGGATCCATCCATCCATCCATGGTTCCATCCTTCCATCCATGGACCCATGGAGCCAACCATCCATCGATCCATCCATGGATCCATGGAACCATCCATCATCCATCCATCCATGGATCCACCCACCCATCCATGAATCCATCCATAGTTCCATGAATCCATCCATGGATTCCATTCATCCATCATCCGTCCATCATCCACCCATCCATCCACCCATCCATCCATCCATGGTTCCATGGAGCCATCCATCCATCCATGGATCCATCAATCCATCCATTGATCCATGAATCCATCCATGATCCATCCATCCATGGATTCCATCCATCCATCATCCATCATCCATCCCTCCATCCATGGATCCATCCATCCACCCCCCGGTCCTGTCAGGAGGGAAAGGCCGGAGCTGGAGGCTGCTCCCCCTGCCCAGCCCCGCTGTTGGGTTGGGGGGTCCCGGTTGTGTAATTTTGTGTAAATACAGGAAATAAACGGAATTACCTACGGAGTGTGCTCGGAGAGGCTCACAGTGAGCCGGGATCTCCCCAGGGAAGGGGCTGGAGAGGAAATCCAGCAGTGGAGGGATGGACTGGCACAGGCTGGAGGGGGGCGGACTGTAAGGAAAGGTCAATGTCCCGAAAAAGCCACATTCCACCCCAAAATCCCCTTTCCTCTGGGGCTGGGGAGCCCCACAGAACCCCAGGGTTGGAGGGAAGGGACCTTAAAGCCCATCCAGGGCCACCTCCCACCGTCCCAGGCTGCTCCAGCCTGGCCTGGAACATTCCCAAGGATGGATCAGCCACAGCTCCTCTGGGAATTCCATCCCAGGCAGGAATTCCTTCCCAAGATCCCCCCCATTCCCTGCGTCCCTCCATCCCTTCTCTCCACCTTTCCCATGGCTCCTGCAGGGATTGGGATCCTCCATGAGATCACCCCAAAAATCCCCTTTTCCAGCCTGAACCACCCCAATCCTCTCCTGCCTCTGGAGGAATTCCATCCCCTCCTGCCCAGCCACGGAGGGATCTGAGATCCCACGCTCAGCTCCCGAGCCAGGCTCCGTGGAAAAGGTTTTTTTTCCCCCGGGAAAAGAGGGATTGTGACATCCCAAAGCACATGGCAGGGATTCCACGGCTGGCTCCTCTCCTAGCACGGCACAAAGAGCGGGTCCTGCTCTCCCAAAAAAAGGAGCCACAGCTCCAAAAAAACCCCTCTGAAGGAAGAAATAAAAATTCCCTGAACTCTCCCACGCTCTGGAAGCGGCCGAGTTAAAAAGCAGGACAAGATAAAGGAGAAAAAGGTTTGTTCTTGGGTGAGCAGGGAGGATTTTGAACTGATCAGGGATAAAGAAGGAGCCTCAAGGGTTTATTCCCAATCATGGGGGGAAAAAATAAATTAAAATAAGTGTTTTCCCAAGCCAGGAATGCTGGAGAAGCAGGGAGAGCTGCAGATGTCACCGTGTCCACAGGATGGTGCCAGTCCCTCAGTGACAGCAGGAGTGAGCAATCCGAAGTGAAATTAAATCAAATTTTTATCGGCTGGAAATCCGACAGCACCGAGAAAATCTGAAATTTGGGAAATTTCAGTGGAAATTTTTGGGGAACTGCAATGGCAGCACCCACCTCAGCACAGAACTTTATTTAAAGTCTTAAAGTTAAAAGAAAAAAAGAGTTTGGGAAGCAGTAGAGATGGGGAAGAACTCGAGCCAACAGCCACAGGTGAAGCTTTAATGAGTGAGCAGCAGGTCTGTGGCACCTCCCATGGAGGTGACAAATATTCCAAGGGCTCTCCCATGGAATTCCAGGACAGAGGGCGGCCCGTGGATGCTCCTGAGGCTCCTCATCCTCAGGGTGAGGCTGCAGCACACGGGACAGAGCCCAGCTCCTCCCAGAGCTCATCCAGACCCCGCTCCCGAGCCCCTCTGGCTCCTTGGAGGACAAATTTGGGAGTGGCCGGAGCCCATTCCCAGATTTTCTCCCAGCCGCATCCAACACGTTCCCAGTCCTCCCCTCCCAGCCGGTTTTGCTGCCGCTGCCCACCTTCCAGAACTTTCTACTTCACTTTTTCGTGCTCCTGTGAGGGATCCGGGGCTGGGGCGGGAATCATCAGCGTCTGGAAAAGCAAGGGACAAAAATCAGCAGGAAAAAAGGGGAGCAGAGGGTTCTGGAAAGGGAAAAAAAGGGGGATCAGATGGAGGCAGGAGAAGGGAATGAGATGGGAAGCCTTGAATTCCGCTGGAATTCTCCCCTCCTTCTTCTCCAAAATCTATTTTTAGCAACACACGGAAGCAGAGACACTTTTCCAGGTCAGGCAGAGGGGAAAATATTCCCAAAATTATCCCACACCTGCCCTCAGCCATTCCAGGCCCTCAGCCCCCCCATCCCAGCTCCCAGGTGCTCCAGGGAATGATTCCATGAACATTCCAAACTGCTCTGCCCATGGATGAATCCCCCCAGCTTCCCCTCACAGGCAGCTCAGGTTTGTCCAGAATAATCCCCAGGGATCTCCATTTCCCCTTCAGGGATCCAAATTTTCCTCCCCAGGAATCCAAATTTTCCTCCCCAGGGATCCCAATTTTCCTCACCCAGAGATCCCAATTTTCCTCACCCAGAGATCCCAATTTTCCTCCCCAGGAATCCCAATTTTCCTCACCCAGAGATCCCAATTTTCCTCCCCCAGAATCCAAATTTTCCTCCCCAGGAATCCCAATTTTCCTCACCCAGGAATCCCAATTTTCCTCACCCAGGAATCCCAATTTTCCTCACCCAGGAATCCCAATTTTCCTCCCCAGGAATCCCAATTTTCCTCCCCAGGAATCCAAACTTTCCTCCCCAGGGATCTCCATTCCCTCCCCAGGGATCCCAATTTTCCTCACCCAGAGATCCCAATTTCCTTCCCAGGAATCCAAATTTTCCTCACCCAGAATCCAAATTTTCCTCACTCAGGAATCCAAATTTTCCTCACCCAGGGATCCCAATTTTCCTCCCCAGGGATCTCCATTTCCCCCCAGGGAAATTTCCCAGCCTTTTCCCACCTTAATGATGGGATCCTTGGGCGGGGCCCATTCCGGAACGATCTTCCCGTGCATCCTCCACGTTCCGTAGGGATTCACCAGGTACCTCTCAAACACAACGTATTCCAGGACATCCTTGGGAATCTCCTCCCCGCCGTACATGAGCCGCCCAAAGCGGTCATAGATGGCCAAAATCTGGCAAAAAATCCCCAAAAAATTCCCAGGATGGGTGGGGTTTGGAGTGACCTGGGACAGGGGGAGGTGTTCCTGCCCATGGGATGGGATTTGGGGTCTTTCCAACCCAAAAAGGGCTGGGATTCTGTGCTGGGATGGCAGCAGGTTGGGTTTGGTGAGGGAGGATGGAGGGATGGATTTTCCCAAGAGGAAAGGGTGGGAAAATTGGGATTGATCAGTCTGGAGAAGGCACAGACCTAACTGTGACCTTCCAGGAACCGACAGGGATGATGGAGAGGGACTATGGACACGGAATGGCTCCAAACTGAAGTTTGGATGGGATATTGGGAAGAAATCCCTCCTGTGAGAGCAGGGAGGGGCTGGAATGGATTTCCCAGGGAATCTGTGGCTGCCCCATCCCTGGAAGTGTCTCAGGCCAGGCTGGGACAGCGGGAAGTGTCCCTGGAGATGGGGACGGGGACGGGATGGGGATGAGGATGAGCATGGAGACAGGGATGAGGATGAGGCAGGGACAAGGACGGGGATGGGGACGGGATGAGGATGAGCACGGGGACGAGGACGGGGACGAGGACAAGGATGGGGATGAGGACGAGAATGAGGACGGGAAGAGGATGAGGATGGGGACGGGGATGAGGATGAGGAATGGGGATGAGGAATGGGGACGAGGACAGGGACGAGGACAGGGACGAGGACAGGATTCCAGGTCCCTTTCCCCGGGCTCACCTGGCGGCTGTGCATCCTCACCGTCACCTGCCCGTAGAGGTTGCCGCGGTTCATGACGCCCTCACAGCGCACGTGCACCACCCTGGGCGGCTCCAGCGACTCCAGGAACCTCCAGCGGATGGTTCTGTACCTGTTCCCACGCACCATGTCCTGCCAGGGGAAAACACACGGGAATTCATACAAACAATTCATTTTAATGATTTAATCGTTAGCCAAAATCGGCTCCGATGTGCTTTGAATGGGACAGAGAGGAAATAGTGAATGTTTGATTTATTATTTATTATTAATTATTTACTATTATTTATTATTAAATATTATTTAATTATCAAGTTATCAAATATAATATCGAATAATAAATTATATTTATTATATTACATTATTATATATTTATATATAATGCATATTTTATTATTATATAGTATATAATTATATTATATATTATATTATATAACTAAATATAAGTTATTAAATAATAATTACTAAATTAACAAATTTAAAAATATTAAACATAATATATTTGTTATATTATAATACTATGCTATATAATTATAATATATCATTATAATATTATAACATATCATATTATAATATATCATTATAATATTATAATATATCATTATAATATTATAATGCAACATTATAATATTATAATACAACATTATAATGTGACATTATACTATTATAATACAACATTATAATATTATAATACAACATTATAATATCATAATACAACATTATAATATTATAATACAACATTATAATATTATAATACAACATTATAATATAATACAACATTATAATGCAACATTATACTATTATAATACAACATTATAATATTATAATGCAACATTATAACATCCCAAAATTCCAGGCACTTACGGGGTAGCAGCGCTCGGTCACCAGGGAGTGAAGCTTCTGCTTGTTAAAGCTGCAAAGGAAACAGAAGAGGTTCCCCACAAATTCCTCCTTTCCCCCAGAAAATTCATCCTTTCCCCCACAAAATTCCCACTATCCCCACAAATTCCTGCTTTTCTCCACAAATCCCCACCTTTCACACAAAAAATTCCTTCTTTCCCCACAAAATTCCCACTTTCCCCCACAAAATCCTCATTATCCCCCACAAAATTCCCACTTTTCCCCCACAAAATTCCCACTTTTCCCCCACTAATTCCCCCTTTCCCAAGCCCTGTCCAGCCTTAAGACACTTCCAGGAATCCACAGATTCCCTCTCTGTCCTTCTAATCCCACTGGGTGGGCTTTAAGGTCCCTCCCAACCCCAAACCATCCCGTAATTTCGCGATTCCATGGAATAGCTGAGCAGCTCCACACGGATCCTGGAAGGGGCCTCACTTTGCCAGGGAGTTGTGGGCCTCGATAAAAATCTCCTGGGCTTTCTCAGGGAAGGTTTTGGTGCTGAAATCCGGGTCGTGATCCTTGATCTTCCGCAGGCTGGGGAAAAGGGGGGGGAAAAAAGGAAAAAAAAAATCAAGGAAAGAATAAATTGGAGCTGTCCTGGATGTTTGGATCCTACGGGATTCGATCCCAGCTTTTAACCAGCTGAGGATTGGAGATCTCCCCGCTAAGACAAAACCTCCAGGTGGTCATAAAAGAGCCAAATCCAAAGAATCTGAAAAAATTAGGAGTGTGCAGTGTGGCCATTCCCAGCAGGAATTCCTGGGGAAGGGAAGAGAAGCAGAGAGGAATCCTTCAAACCACCCAGAGATCCCTCAGCCCCCCTCACAGAGGGAGTTTGGTGGGGCTTGAGGGGTCCTGGGGGCACTTCAGGGGATTTGGGGGGGATTGGGGGAGTTTTATGGGGATTTTTGGGGGGTCCCATGTGCCCGGAAAGGTGCTGGGGGGGATTTGGGGGAGTTATGAGGGGATCTGGGGGGTGCCAGGGGATCCTGGGGGGCTCCTGAGGGGGGTTGGGGGAGTTTTGAGGGGATTTGGGTGGTCCTGGGGGAGTTCTGAGGGGTCCTGAATGGCCTGGAGAGAACATGGGGGGAATCACAGGGGGTCCTGGGGTTGTTTGGGGGAGTTTTGAAGGGATTTGGGGCTCCTGGGGGAGTTTTGAGTGGATTTGGAGGGTCCTGGGTGGTCTGGAGGGAACATGAGGGGGGTCACAGGGGGTCCTGAGGATGTTTGGGGGAGTTTTGAGGGGATTTGGGGGGTCCTGGGTGGTCTGGAGGTGACCTTGGGGGCCCTAGGGGAGCTCTGAGGAGATCTGGGGCATCTTGGAGGAGTTTTGAGGGGATCTGAGGAGTCCTGGAAGGATTTGGTGTAATTTTTAAAGGTTCTGGGGGGTCCTGGGGTAATTTTGAGGGGATCTGGGGAGTCTTGGGGGAGTTTTAAGGGATCTGGGAGGTCCTGGAGGGATTTGGGGGGAGTTTTGAGGGGATCTGGAGGGTCCTAGGTGGTCTGGAGGTGACCTGTGAGGGTTTTGAGGGGATCTGGAGGATCCTGGGGGAGTTTTAAGGGGATCTGGGAGGTCCTAGAGGGAATTGGGGGGAGTTTTGAGGGGTCCTGAGTGGCCTGGAGGTGCCCTGGGCGGGGATTTGAGGGGAAGAATCTCTCCGAGGGCAGGAGAGAGAGCGGCTGCAGCAGGTTAACGAAGCCAATTAACTAATGAGGGGTACGTACGCCAGCTGGGAGGCCGCTGTCTGCCTCAGCTTCTGCATCTGCTGCTTCACCCCGTCCTTGGACAGCGAGGTGAGGCGGGCATCGCCCTCAGGAGGGACGTAGGGATCCATGATTTCAGCTGGGATTGGGAAAAGCAGCTCAGAACCCAGGGAACGGAGAGGGGAAATCGGAGCAGGTGCTTGCTCGTCCCTCACAGCCCAGGGAACAGGGATAAAATGCTTCCAAATGAAGTTCAGAGAGGATTTTGGGGAGGAATTCCTCCCTGAGAGGGTGGGGAGGGGCTGGAATGGATTGCCCAGGGAATCTGTGGCTGCCCCATCCCTGGAAGTGTCCCAGGCCAGGCTGGAGTGACCTGGGACAGGGGGAGGTGTTCCTGCCCATGGGATCTGGGGGTCTTTCCAACCCAAAAAGGGCTGGGATTCTGTGCTGGGATGGCAGCAGGTTGGGTTTGGTGAGGGAGGATGGAGGGATGGATTTTCCCAAGAGGAAAGGGTGGGAAAATTGGGATTGATCAGTCTGGAGAAGGCACAGACCTAACTGTGACCTTCCAGGAACCGACAGGGATGATGGAGAGGGACTATGGACACGGAATGGCTCCAAACTGAAGTTTGGATGGGATATTGGGAAGAAATCCCTCCTGTGAGAGCAGGGAGGGGCTGGAATGGATTTCCCAGGAAATCTGTGGCTGCCCCATTCCTGGAAGTGTCCCAGGCCAGTTTGGAGCAGCCTGGGACAGGAGGAGGTGTCCCTGATGTGTCCCTGCACCTGGCACTGGATGGGCTGTGAGGTCCCTTCCCACCCAAACCATTCCATGATGCCGCTTCCCAGATCCTGCCAGCATTGCTCCCTTTACAGACACAGAAACGGACTCAGGAAGGGATTTTGGGAAGAAATTCCTCGCTGTGAGCATGGTCAGACCGTGGCACAGGGCGCCCAGAGCAGCTGTGGATCCCTGGCAGTGGCTGGGAGCAGCCTGGGACAGTCCCAGGGCTGGCACTGGAGGCTTTCCCCACACCAACCCCTCTGCGATTCCAGGATTCAAGGAGGCACCAACAACTCTGGAGATCAGGGACGCCTCTCCCCTTGGCCAGAACAGGCAGGGGGAAGGAATTCAGCCTGATTTCAGCTCATTCTGTGTCTCACGCCATCCCCAGGGCCGGGCTGAGGGCACTGTTTGGCCGTACCCGTGCACGCCAAGTAGAAAGTTCTCTCGATGCGCTCGTCCGGGAAGATGGGAGCCGCGGCCTTGAGCCGCCTCTGCCGCTCCTCAGGGCTCAGCTCCCGGGCCCACTCGGGCACCCGCGGGCCCTTCCTCCTGCTCCTCACCGGCACCACCACACAGGACGCCCCGGGACGGAGCAGGGACTGCGCAGCCTGAGGAGAGCAGAGAGCAGAGCGCGGAGTGAGCGCACGCCTTCACTGATCTCCCCTCACGCGGCTCCTCCGCGCTCTACCCTCACCCCTACACCGCTCATCCCGCCGCCCTGCAGCCATTCCCCGCAGCCGTGCCCCGCAGCCGTGCCCCGCAGCTCCCCTCACCGCGCTCCTCCCAGCCCCACCTTCCAGCAGAGCCCCGGAGCCCCGCGGCCCAGCCCCGCCGC
>NW_005087766.1:174414-188462 GCF_000331425.1 Pseudopodoces humilis | reverse complement strand
CCCCCGCCGCCGCCGCCCCGCCGGGGGGGGCGCAGCCCCGCACCCCCCGCGCTCCCGCCATGCCGGAGAAGCGGCCGTTCGAGCGGCTGCCCGCCGACGTGTCCCCCCTCAACTACGGGCTCTGCCTCAAGCCGGACCTCATCGACTTCACCTTCGAGGGCAAGCTGGAGGCCGCCGTGCAGGTAGGGGCTCCCCCTTCTTCCTCCTCATCCTCCCCTCCCTCATCCTCCTCCTCCCGCCCCGCCCCCGAGGGGTCCCGCCAGCCCGCGTCCCCCCGCGGGGACCCCTCGGTCTCCCCCGGGGACCCCTCACTGCCCTCCCCGCCCCTCGGGGGTCTTTTCCCCCCTTTATCCCCTCAGGGGTCCCCTCGCCCTCCTCCCCAGCCGTGCCCTGAGGGGCGCCCCTCGCTCCGATCCCCCCATTCCCCCTGCGCTCAGCGCCAGGGCCCGGCCGGGCAGGTGCAGGGAGGCCCCTCGGGGCTCCCCCCGCCTCCTCCCCGTGTTTCCATTCGGGATGGATACACAAACCCCCTTCCAAACACCCCAAAACCCCTTCCGGGACCCCCTAAACCCGGCCTGGCTCCGGGGGGGCCCCGCCCAGCCCCGCTGCGGCCCCCCGGGCGGCTCCTCCCGGGGCAGGGCTGGCCCGGGCCGGGATGCGGGATAACCCCGGAGCGGCCGGGCTGAGCCCGGGCTGTGCCCGCCCGGGGATCCCCGCTTCCCCCCCGGCCCCTCGGGGAGCGCCCCCCACCCCGTGCTGCGCTGCCGGGAGCTCCGTGCGGGCCTGGGGACGGATCGGGATTTTGCTGGAAAAGCCAAATAAGCGATGAAAGGAGAATTCCCCCCCGGTGTGCGGCTCGCTGAGGGTAGGCCTCGGTGTCATGGAGAGCTGGGAGGAGGAGGCAGGCTGGGGATAAGCGCCGGGGAAAAGGTTTGCGGACCCGAAACGCTGCGTTTTTTCTGTAAAGCGAGAAAAATCCTCCTCTTCGTGCTCGTGCTTCGGAGCCGGAACCAGTTCTGTGAAATCCTTCAAGTCTCTCCCAGTCATTCTCATTGGCTGCTCTGCCAAGATTTCCCGAATTTGCTTTCACGTCCTTTTTTTTTATTATTTTTTTTTTCCTTGCGAATTGAGATAGGTACAGAATTATAAAGGGATAACTTGGGGTTTTTTTTTGGGTTTATTTCCCCTCCTCCTGAAGAAACTATATGGTCACAGAGAGAGCTTAACAAAAAAAATATTTGAGAGAGATTTTAAGTCTTGAGATGTGAGCAGATCTAAGGCTTGCTGTGATGATGAAGTGGTGAAACCTTGTTTTAAAGCGAGGTAATAAATGCTCGGAGGCACTAAAAACCTGCAGGATGTGAAGAACAGGTAGAGAGGAGGGCGAGTTCTTCCCTGGAGAGGGCCCAAGGCTGGGGATGATGGGGAATCTTGTGACTTTGGGGACCTGCAGGAACCCAACCAGACACGAGTAACTTTATGTCATGTGACAGAAATATCGAAATCCTAAATCTCCTGGCGGATTTGATCCTGCCTCAGGGGTTTGCTTCCCAGCCTCGAGGGTCGCTGCTGCCTTTTTTTTGGGGGGTGGGTGTTTCGGTTCCATAAAATCCAGTTGGAGAAATTCCCGATTTATTCTGCCTTCATTCCACCTATTGCTGTCCTCGCAGCCGCTGCTCCCCAGCCCTGTTACAGCTGTGGGGCTGTAAATGGGATCACTGAAATCATCCAGGTTAAAAATAACACTCGGGGGGAGGGGAGCAGAGGCTTTTTAAGCCACGGCTGAGGAGAGGAGCGGTGAGCAGCAGCCTTGGGAACTTGGCTTGGGAATACCCAGAGGTTCCTCCTTCGCTGGTTGGTTTGCAGGTTTTAATCCTGGCGAGGTATTTGGAATATCCGGGTGGATTCCTGGAGCGGCGGATTCCACCTGGAGATGCGGAATCCTGAGCTGCCCCTCCAGCACTGAGGAAATGCAGTCACCCCACAGGTTCCAGGCTGTAAAAAACAACCAAAAAAAAAACCCCTCATTCACATCCTGGAGAGCAGCTCTGGTGTTCCCACAGGAGAGGGCGAGGTTTTTTAAAACAGATCTAAAGAATGTATCTTTATTTTGGATAACTTTTAACACCGTGAACCGAGGAGGAGCCACCTCCCAGCTGCCTGGAAGTGGATGGGGGTGAGTTCACCTGCCTGAGCAGGGCTGGGACTCTGGAGAGTTTTCCTGGAGCTTCCAAGTGCCCAAAGCACAGGAAAATCCCAGAAAATTTCGAGGGAGCTGCTCTGCACCTTGATGGGGAAAGGAACAACCAGCTCACCCACAGGATGCTTTCTATCCAAGGCTTGATGAACAAAAAAATAATAATTATCAGCATATTTTTATGGAGCTGGTGTAGAAAATAAGACATTTGTGTGGTTTTGGGGTCAAATTACTTCAGTTAAGGATCTCATGGCCCTTTCTGCCTGAAGCTGAGCTCACCAGGGATTTTCTGTTTCCAGCACCACCTGAGAGCTTTGCAAACTCATCGAGGCAAAAGTGGGTTTATGTTAAAACACAACATTTTTGATTTTTTGGGTGGGCAAAATACCTGTGCTGCCTCCTCTTGAAGATCCGGTTGTTTATTTTAATTATCAATCCATAATAATTGCCAGCTCCTCTGCTCCATCCCAGCTGGATAATGATAATAATCCACACCAAGGCTTTCTGACCCACAGGGTGAGTGCTGAGGCTCTGACATAAAAAAAAATAATTAAAAACATACCCAAAAAAACCCCAGCAAAAAGTTTCCAGACTCTCCAAAGTGCTTTGTTTGCTTTGTTATTTGGCATCTTTAAGAGCAGAGTGGAATTAGTGCAGGTCGTGGTGTTTGGTCAAGGTACTACAAACAAACACTTGATCATTCTTACTCCAATAAGAGGATTTGCAGCTCTCCATGGAGAATTTGGGGCTTTCAAGCCCTAAAAAATTAAAATATCCCAGCCTTGCCTTTGGGGCAGGACACTTGTGTTGGCTTTAGGACCTATAAATAACCTGAAACACTTGGTGCCACAATAATAAATGTTGCCACTTGCAGGGCAACTCCAGATAATCTTCAGGGGATAAAACCTCTGGTGATGCAAAAGATAAGAGGTGGCAGCAGATTTCAAAGCCTGGGAAAAAAAAAAGGAGTTTGTGGGACCTGTTTGTGGTTTGTTCCCATGTTCAGCTCAGGGAATTGTCCCCTCCCCTGGGTAAAGGGATGATCCTGAAATGATCCTGAAATCTTGACAAGTTTTAATTTCACAGCCCTTTTTGGAGCTGCGCTCCTGAAATCTCTGGTAACCCTTCCATTAAAATTTTGACCGGTTATTCCAGATTTTTCAATAATATAATTCGCGGCCACATGAATACTTTTGAAGTCCGTGCAGTTGTGTAACAATTACATAAACTGGCAGTACATAATTCCCATTTATCACAGCTGAAAACCCCCAAAAAAATAAAAAAATAAAAAATTAAAAAAAAAAAAAATCCTTAAATGAACTGTTTCACAAGGAACCCTGGTCCCAGCTGGGACAAAGTGTGGCTGTGGGAGAGCCAGAGCTGGAACAGAGTCTCCTGCTCACACTCCTGTGATTGTTCTGCCACTTATGTCATCTCCCAGCATTTAAACTTGATTTGTTGAGGGCGTGGGGATGCCTCTCCACGAGGCACAATTAAGATTGTGGGGTGGAAATGGTTCATTTTCATTATTCTTCTGTTAGTTGGAGCTTTAATTATGCCAGCCCTGGCTCTCAGGGCCTGGTTATCAGCGCAGGGCACTTGCATTACTCAGTGTCTGGGTCAAATTATTTTGGTTTTTTTCCACTTTTTTTGGCTCCTGGGAATGCTGGAACAAAGAGGGGATGTGTGGCCCTGGTGTTGTCCAGCAGCAGAAACAAAGCTGCCTCCAGTTTTAAACAAATCCAAATTACGTTGTTTTTTTGTTTTTTTTTTTCCAAATCCGAGTTGTTTTTTTTTTTAATTCCAAATCCAAGTTTTTAATGCTCCAGAGGATCACCTGTGAGGGGGGCAGGGATTGTCTCCCAACTTCCTGGTGTTTCCCTGCCCATAAATTCCCTTGCTTGGAGATGATTCACGTTCCCCTGCCTGGAAACTCCACCGAGGTGTTCCTGGCTTGTAGAACAACTTATCTGGGCAAGAATTTACAACCTGAGCTCTTTCAAATCCCTTCTGCAGCACCTTGAATGCATCCCTGGCTTATTTAGCAATATTCTGCTGCTTTTTTTATAGGTTAATTATGCAATATCTGCTGGCCTAAGGAATGTATAGAGTGATCCTGCTGGTTAAAGATTAATTGTGACACTCTGGTGCGGAATCCTGGGGAAATGGAGCTCTCTGGGTGTAGTATTTGTGCTCCTGGGGAGCGGGGAAACTCATCCAGGATAAATCCAGCCTTGGAATTTGCATTTCCAGCGCATGAAATTAAACCTGGAGCGAGGGGTTAAAGGGCCTGGCAACACCTCAGGGCTCTCCTGTCATCAGCTCAAAAAATAGGGATTTTATTTTTTAACCCTTTTCCCCCCCAAAAAAAAGCTCCTTCAGCTCCATAATTCCTAAGACTGGGGTGGATTTGGAGCCATCACAAAAGGGATTTACTCATCCCTGTGAATCCCACACCTCTGGAGCTGGATGTTCTTAGGAAAGAAGGGAATTTTTCCCACTGGGTCTGTTAGTCCTGGCTTTGTTAGTTTTACTCTTTGGCCAGCGGAGTTTGCTGGAGATGCAGCTTGATAAATCTCTTTATTGCTCTCCTCATTGAAGGTTTGAATTCTTACGAAAGACACGCCCTGGAACACAAAACCTGGAGTAAATTTAGGCGGATATTTTTAGAGAGAAAATTGCTAAAAACACACAGGGTTGTAGTGCTGCTTTTAGAAAAGGGCTCTGGAGCCACGTGACAAGAGTGGAGTTATCTGGGCTCTGGAGAATTAATTTTGGCTCCAGGAGATCCCTTTGGATGCACCTCATCCTGTATTTCAGGTTCAAATCCCTGTTCCTAATATCCTAAAAAACTGGAAAAATGTTTTCCATCAAATCCTCTCCTGCTTTGACCACCGAGAGCTTTACAGCACCTTGGCAGAGCTGAATAATTGACATTTTTAGCACTTCCTCCAGCAAATGGTAAACTTTTGAGGGTGATTTCAGCTGTTTTCTCCTGTTGGATGAGTTTTCCCTTCCCTGCTTGTCGTTCCTGAGTCTGACCTCAAAACAGGTGGTTGAATTCTGCTTAATTCAGAGTTCAATTCATCAAAAGCCAGGAGTTTACAATCCTGAACCATTCCTTCCCTCCAGATATTCCTTGATTTCTGGAATATTAACATTTCTTGTTAATAAGACAATTAACATTTCCTTGCTGAAAAGTCAATTTATTTGTATTATTTTTATTATTTTATTATTTTTTGGTATTTTTCTTTTCTTTATTATTTTTAGTATTTTTATTAGGTTTATTATTTTTATTATTATTAATGATTTCATTTCTTTTGTTATTTCTTTTGTTATTTCTTTTGTTATTTCTTTTGTTATTTCTTTTGTTATTTCTTTTGTTATTTCTTTTGTTATTTCTTTTGTTATTTCTTTTATTTCTTTTGTTATTTCTTTTGTTATTTCTTTTATTTCTTTTATTTCTTTTATTATTATTAATGATTTCATTTCTTTTGTTATTTCTTTTGTTATTTCTTTTGTTATTTCTTTTGTTATTTCTTTTGTTATTTCTTTTGTTATTTCTTTTGTTATTTCTTTTGTTATTTCTGTTATTTCTTTTGTTATTTCTTTTATTATTATAATTTCCTTTATTATTTCTTTTATTTCTTTTATTATTTTATTATCTATATTATTATTAGCTTTATTTTTATTAGTTATTTTATTACATTAACTTTTATTATTATTTTATTATATTCATCCTTTCATTATTTTTATTATATTTATTATTTTATTATCTATATTATTATTAGCTTTATTTTTATTAGTTATTTTATTACATTAACTATTTTATTATTATTTTATTATATTCATACTTTCATTATTTTTATTATATTTATTATTTTATTATATTCATTCTTTTATTATTTTTATTATTTTTATTATTTTATTATATTCATTCTTTTATTATTTTTATTTTTTTATTATATTTATTACATTCCAGAGCAAAGTCAAGCAGGGTGACAACCCCACACACCCCCCTTGCTCTCTGCTTATACCCCATGCAGAAATCTGCTTTTTTTTTGGCCTTTCATAGACAAAAATCCCTTCTTTAACAGAATATCTGCCTTTCAGAACGTGGCATTTCGGAGGGATAAAAGCCATAAATTCATTTTCCAGCTGTTCCTGCTCAGAAGTGACCCTGGGGAAAGTTCTGCTCTGGTTTTGGTTTTGTTCTCCCAGGTGTGGCTGCACCTCGGTGGATCCCAGCGAGGAGGCTCCTGCTGGAGCCTGGCTGGCAACAGGAAAAATTGATTTTCCCCTCTGAATGAAAAACTTGGAGTCTCAGAAGGTGCTGAGCTCTGCAGGCAGAATTCCTGCCTGTACAGTGAATTTCAGTTTTTATTTGGGGAAGATCTCCAGGCAGAATTCCTGCCTGTACAGTGAATTTCAGTTTTTATTAGGAGAGATCTCCAGGCAGAATTCCTGCCTGTACACTGAATTTCAGCTTTTATTTGGGGGAGATCTCCAGGCAGAATTCCTGCCTGTACAGTGAATTTAATCCTTTTTTTGGGGAAGATCTCCATGTGGAATTCCTGCCTGTACAGTGAATTTCACCCCTTTTTTGGGGGGAGATCTCCAGGCAGAATTCCTGCCTGTACAGTGAATTTCACCCCTTTTTGGGGGATTTCTCTGGGTTCTGTACAGTGAATTTCACCCCTTTTTTGGGGGGAGATCTCCAGGCAGAATTGCAGAATTCCTGCCTGTACAGTGAATTTAATCCTTTTTTTGGGGAAGATCTCCATGTGGAATTCCTGCCTGTACAGTGAATTTCACCTCTTTTTTGGGGGGAATTCTCTAGGTGGAATTTCTGCCTGTACAGTGAATTTCAGTTTTTATTAGGAGAGATCTCCAGGCAGAATTCCTGCCTGTACAGTGAATTTCACCCCTTTTTTTGGGGGAGATCTCCATGTGGATTTCCTGCCTGTACAGTGAATTTTACCCCTTTTTTTGGGCGATGTACAAGCTGCCTGTACCGTGAATTTCACCCTTTTTTTGGGGGAATTCTCTAGGCAGAATTCCTGCCTGTACAGTGAATTTTACCCCTTTTTTTGGGCGATGTACAAGCTGCCTGTACAGTGAATTTCACCCTTTTTTTGGGGGAATTCTCTAGGTTGAATTCCTGCCTGTACAGTGAATTTCATCCCTTTTTTGGGGGGGAGATCTCCAGGCAGAATTCCTGCCTGTACACTGAATTTCACCCCTATTTTGGGGAGATCTCCAGGTAAAATTCCTGCCTGTACAGTGAATTTCATCCTTTTTTTGGGGGAGATCTCCATGTGGAATTCCTGCCTGTACAGTGAATTTCACCCTTATTTTGGGGAGATCTCCAGGTAAAATTCCTGCCTGTACAGTGAATTTCACCCCTTTTTTTGGGGGAGATCTCCAGGCAGAATTCCTGCCTGTACAGTGAATTTCAGTTTTTATTAGGAGAGATCTCCAGGTGGAATTCCTGCCTATACAATGAATTTCACCCTTTTTTTTTTTTAAGGACACTTAGAAAATAAACTTTTTTACCATCTTGGCTCATTCTAGATATTTTCTCCAACTCTGCCCTCATAAAACTGGACTGATATTGGTAGGAAGTAAAGAAAAAAATATCTAAAAATAGGTAATTGCCTGTTTAAGGAGCAGGATTTTCTCTGCTTAAACCTAAACTTTCTTATTTTTCAGGCTCAGTGCTCCACTGAAAGTTTTGTCCTGGAAAAAGTTGTTTTTTTAAAGATCAAGCCCATTGTTAAATTCACATTGTCTGCAATTTGGACAGCTCCAAATCCAGAGAGATTTGGATTTATAGATTAAATAAAGGTCTCCAGACATTTATAAAAAGCTTTTCTCATCCTGATTTTATTTTTTTCTGTGTTTTAGAAAAACCTTGAAAAACACAAATTGTGGTAAAAACTTGAGCTTTGATTTTTGGGTTTGGGGTTAATTTTTCAGTTTCTTGTGCTCAGAAAAATAGTTTATATTTTTATAATTTTTATAAAAAATATATAAATAATATATAAATATATTTAGAAAAGATAATGTTTTATAGTAACATATCCCATAATATTTATTAATTAAACAATTCCATCACTGGGGATGAGCCAGGGATATTTGTTAGGTCGGAGAGGTCAAGAAGACCTGGATGAGTCAGGTCCTCCCGTGGAGAATCCTTGGGAATGTGGGAACACCCATTAAATCACAAATTGCAATTCCTTCATCCTCCCTTTTCCATGAAAAAACTTTGGTTTTGATGTCCCAGGTGGAAAAAAACTTTAAAAAACTCCCTTATCCATGAAAAAACTTTGTTTTTTCTGTCCCAGGTGGCTGAGGAACCATTCCTGGTTTATTTATTTTTATTTATTCCTGGCATATTATTTAATCTCTTATTTATTCTTGTTTATTCCTGGCATACTTTTTATTCTCTTATTTACTCTTGTTTATTCCTGGCATATTTTTTATTTTCTTATTTATTCCTGGCATATTATTTAATTTCTTATTTATTTCTGGCATATTTTTTAATCTCTTATTTATTCTTGTTTATTCCTGGCATATTATTTATTCTCTTATTTATTCTTGATTATTCCTGGCATATTTTTTATTTTCTTATTTATTCTTATTTATTCCTGGCATATTATTTATTCTCTTATTTATTCTTGTTTATTCCTGGCATATTATTTGTTCTCTTATTTATTCTCTGGTGGCGCAGGGGGAAGTGACCTGAGCCTTTTCTTGTGGCTTTAGAAACAAAATAAGATGATTTGTGATTAGGTAATGATATCATTGATTATCTAATTGATGATATCAATGATTAGCTGGATCATTAGATAACGATTTGCCTGGGAGGTGAGGTGGCACAGAGGAATTGTGGAATTGGGGATTTCCATGGAATTTGGGATTTCCATGGAATTTGGGTTGGAAGGGACCTCGGATCCCATCCAGTCCCACCCTGCCATCTCCTGCTGGTCCAGGGTGCTTCCATGGACAATTCCAGGGATCCAGGGGCATCCACAGCTTCCCTGGGAAAGGGAATGGGAAATCCATCCCTGGGAATGGGAAATCCATCCCTGGGAATGGGAAATCCATCCCTGGGAATGGGAAATCCATCCCTGGGAATGGGAAATCCATCCCTGGGAATGGGAAATCCATCCCTGGGAATGGGAAATCCATCCCTGGGAATGGGAAATCCATCCCTGGGAATGGGAAATCCATCCCTGGGAATGGGAAATCCATCCCTGGGAATGGGAAATCCATCCCTGGGAATGGGAATGGGAATTCCATCCCAGGGAATGGGAATGGAAAATCCATCCCTGGGAATGGGAATGGGAAATCCATCCCAGGGAATGGAAAATCCATCCCTGGGAATGGGAATGGGAAATCCATCCCTGGGAATGGGAAATCCATCCCCACCATCCCAGGATTCCTCCTTGATATCCCACCCAACCCCATCCAGGCAGTTTAATTCCTCCTTTTCCTGCCATTCCAGGCCCTTGGAAATTCATTCCATTTTCCTTCCTGCCTCCTTTTGGGTACTGGGAGACCAAAACCCAGCTCATCCCTAAACCTTTTCATCTCCAGGCTGAACAATCCCGCTTTTCCCAGCTTTTCCTCCCAGCAGAGCTGCTCCATCCCTCTGATCCCCTCTGAGCTCTCTCCTTGTCCTGCCTGCTCCGAGATCCCGGAGCTCCAGTGTATTCCTGGCTCCCAGTTCTGCTGTGGATACCTGGAATGCTGGCTCCAGGTGTTCACAGGGAATTTTAAGGTTATAATAATGGGGAAAAAGGGAAAAAAAAGAAGTTTTTTAGGTTTTAATGAGCTGATTCCGGGGTAGGAATCAGTCTCTTGGTGCCTGTGTTAAATCTGATCGCCTGTCACAGAAATTTTTACTCCTTTATTTAAGAAACTGTTGGTTTTTTCCTGCTAGAAATCCTATCCTGGACAAGCAGGATTCCCAGCTTGATCCAGCCTGATCATTCTGGTGCTTCCAGCCACAAATTTCCGATTTAACTCCCAAATATTTTACCCTCTTTGTAATTAATTTATGTTTAATTTGAATTCCTCTGTATTCAGGCTCTCGCATTCAGAGAACTGGCACAGCCCCACGGTTTATTCCTACGCTGGGAGCTGGCACTTGGTAAATAAAGCAAAGTGTGTGGAGCCAAGAGCTGGCAGAAGGGAAACTCCCAGGAAAAGGGGAAGGAAAATCTCCTGGCAGATGTTTTTTAAGCTGACAGCGTGGAGCACACCCAGAGGTTGAGTTGGTGATGGTCTCCAAAAGAGATTTTCACTCTGCTCTCCCTTTAGGCCATCCCCATGGGTTTTTATTGGGTTTGCATTCCCAGGCCTGCACGAGGAATTGGGGAGTTTTCAGCTCTGTTTTTTTACCCAGCATTAAATAATTCCCAGTGGAATTCTTTATTCCATGGGAGCAGAATGCCTCGTTCTCCTTCACCATGCCAAGCACCCCGATTCTCCCTCAAACAGCTGCTGCTGGAGGTGGTTTTTAGATGGATGAGAGGCTGGAATTCCCATTTCTTCCTGATGCTGACGGAATTTCTCTTCCAGGTAAAAAATGCAACCAACCAAATCGTGATGAACTGCGCCGACATCGACATCATCACCGCGTCCTACGCCCCGGAAGGAGACGAAGGTAGGAGCCCTGGTTGGTTTCGTTTCTGCCTCTGGGAGCTGCTGCCAGCAGCCCAACAGCTCTGATAACAAAATGATGTCATGGTTTGATAAGCTCAGCCCTACCTCTGGAAGCACAGAATTCCTTATCTCGATTCCTGGCTGGCTCTCATCGATGGCAGTTGTGGGGGAAAGATTCCTTCAGTTTTGTTACAGGGAAGAAATTCCTTCAGTTTTGTTATGGGGGAGAAATTCTTTCAGTTGTTTTATGGGGGAAAAATTCTTTCAGTTGTGTTATGGGGCAAAATTCCTTCAGTTGTGTTATGGGGGAAAAGTTCTTCCAGTTTTGTTATGGGGAAGAAATTCCTTCAGTTGTTTTATGGTAAAGAAATTCCTTCAGTTTTGTTATGGGGAAAAATTCTTTCAGTTTAATCCAAGCCAGCTTTTCCTCCCAGCTTGTGTTATGGGGGAAAAGTTCTTCCAGTTTTGTTATGGGGAAGAAATTCCTTCAGTTGTTTTATGGGGAAAAATTCCTTCAGTTTTGTTATGGGGGAAAAATTCCTTTAGTTGTTTTATGGGGAAGAAATTCCTTCAGTTGTGTTATGGGGAAAAATTCCTTCAGTTGTTTTATGGGGAAAAAATCCTTCATTTTTGTTATGGTAAAAAATTCCTTCAGTTGTTTTATGGGGTAAAATTCCTTCAGTTTTGTTATGGGGGAAAAATTCCTTCAGTTGTGTTATGGGGAAAAATTCCTTTAGTTGTGTTATAGGGGGAAAAATTCCTTCAGTTGTGTTATGGTGAAGAAATTCCTTCAGTTTTGTTATGAGGAAAAATTCTTCCAGTTTTGTTATGGGGAAAAAATTTCTTCAGTTGTTTTATTGGGAAAAACTCCTTCAGTTTTGTTATGGGGAAAAACTCCTTCAGTTGTTTCATGGTAAAAAATTCCTTCAGTCTCCTCCACCTCTCCTGAGGGATGTAGGCAGAGGATGCTGAGCTGCTTTGATATTATTTTTATATCTGGATATCACATAAACTTCTAAGAACATCATCTGTACCTGTGGATTTGGGAATATTGACAAAATTCCCGACAAGGAATGCATCCACAACAGCCTGCAGCAGGAAATACTCACAGGAAAGGATTGGGAGAGCACAGAAAACATTGGATTGGCACTTAGCAGGATTTTCTGACAACATGGAAAAGGGTGATTGTGTGGAGGACACCAGGGCAGGATCCAGGGAAAAGCTGGAAGTTGCTGGAGGAATGGAGGTTCCTGGAGAAATTTGTGACACTCAGCTGCAGTCGCTGACTTCCCCAATTATGTTTGGAGGGGATTAGCAAACACAGAAAGGGCTTCAGCAGCCGGAGCGTGAAGTGAAGGAGGTGTGGAAAACAATCTCTGTGGTCTCACAGTGGGGAGAACCTTCCTGGGGTTCTCAGGGAGCCTCTGCTCTTTGGTCCAGCTGCTCCTGAAACCCTTCAGAGAATTAAAAATGTGCTGGGCTTCCCTTTCCACAGGGAAAATGTCCCTTTCCTTAAGGAAAATGCCACAAAATTCTTTGTTCAATCCGTTGGGGATTAAAGGAATGATCTTGGTGGTGGATGGGAGGAAGGTGTTCTTTGGGAAGGTTTCACTTTTTTGGTATTTGTGAAGAGAAAAAAAAAAGGAGTGTGAATTTGCAGAGTGGGTTTTGTGGGGATAATTCCAGTTCTGTTCATACAGGATTTGTCCAGGGAAGCGCATGGGGACAGCAGGAGGTGGTTTTGGGGTCCCTTCCCACCCAAACCATTCCACGATGCCACTTCCCATCCATTGCTCCACTTTTACAGACGGAGAAATGGATTTGGAAAGGGATTTTTGGGGCAAAAAATCCTCCCTGTGAGGCTGGGGAGGCCCTGGCAGTGCCCAAGGCCAGGCTGGATGAGGCTGGGAGCAGCCTGGGGTAGGGAAAAGTGTCCCTGTCCTGGCAGGGGTGGCACTGGATGGGCTTGGAGCTTTTCCAATCTGGAATTCCACAATTCCAAGCAGAACATCTCCACCCAGTCTTTGCATTTAAAGAGGTTTGATTTGTTTTTTTTCAATATTTAAGCACCCAGAGGATTTTTTTTGGGGGGGGGAGTGCAGCTGGCTTTGGGAGGAGGGCGTGTGTGGAAAAGCAGAGCTCGGCTCAGGAAGTGTCAGGAGGGATAACTTATAATAACTTATTGAAATAATAATAATAATAACTTGAATAATGACTTATTGAAAGTTGTTTCTTCCCCTGGGTAATGAGGAGGTAATGAGTGGTGGGAAGAGCAGAGGGTCTGTCCCACCCATGGCCACCCAGGAATTCCATGTTTTGTCCTGGAAAAATGAAAATAAAGGGGTTCAGAAATACCCAGGAATTCTATGGTTTGTCCTGGAGAAAATGAAAATAAAGGGGGAAAAGCACCCAGGAATTCCATGGTTTGTCCTGGAGAAAATGAAAATAAAGGGAGAAGCACCCAAGAATTCCACAGTTTGTCCTGGAGAAAATGATAATAATTAAAATCACCATTAAAATAGTTCCAAAAAATTAAAAACAATTCGAATTTTTTTTTTAAAAACAAAATATTAAAATCTAGAAAAAAAAAATAACAAATCACCATAATCACACCCAGCCTCCACAGGGTTAAAAACATCTCCCTGGATTTTTGGGAAGGTGCCAAGGAGCATAATGGCTTTGGAAGGAAAATGCCATGGAATTGGCACCTGTTGATACAGATGGAGTCAGGCTCTGCTGACGCTTCCATTGTGGGATGGTAATTGTATAACTGCTCTCCAAAAGTGAAACACAGCCCATGGAAACATCCCAGAGCGCTGGGATTTCATGGAAATTCCAGGAAAAAGAGGGAGAAGGCAGCGGTGGTTGTGATGGAATTGTCGCACCTCGGTTGTCTCTGCCTCGTCTAAAGAGAAAATTATCGTTTATCGCCTTTGTCCTGGAGAAAATGAAAATAAAGGGGGAAAGCACACAGGAATTCCATGGTTTGTCCTGGAGAAAATGAAAATAAAGGGAGAAACAGGAATTCCATGGTTTGTCCTGGAGAAAATGAAAATGAAGGAAACACCCAGGAATTCCATGGTTTGTCCTGGAGAAAATTAAAATAAAAGGGAGAAACACCCAGGAATTCCATGGTTTGTCCTGGAGAAAATTAAAATAAAGGGAGAAACAGGAATTC
>NW_005087766.1:165643-172811 GCF_000331425.1 Pseudopodoces humilis | reverse complement strand
GGAAAGAGCAGCCTGGAGGTGAGGTTGGATCTGTCCTGAAAAGCAGCTGTGGGATGGAGATTTTGCTGAGCAGATCCTCGTTCCTTGTTGAAGGAGCTGATCTTTGTGCTTTTTGTGTGGAATAATTTTGGGGTTTTTCACCCCAAATCCTCGTTGGCCCAGCAGAGGTTGGACTTTGGAATTTTAATGCAGATTTGCAGGGAAATCAGATTATTGCCCAATATTTGACAGGAAGCTGAGGGAGGATCCCCAAAGCTTTTAAAGTCAAAGTGAAGAATTTTTTGCTGTGTAATCCACAAGGGAAAAATGAGGAACAGAACCAGCAGAGATCGCTCGTTGAGGAGCAGAAATTCCTCAGTTTCATCCCAAAAACGGTGCAGGGAATTGTTCCGTGCCAGGAATGCTGTAATGGAACAAAGCTGCTCAAAACCCACCAGATTTTTCCATGGTTGAATTTAAAACTGGCTCCTCCCACCCATCACAACGAGTCCTTGGGCTATTTTTAATTTTTATTTAATTATTTAATATTATTATTAAATAATTATATTATTTAATATTTTTAACTTTTAATTTAATTTTTTTTTTTAAATATTTTTCATTTTTTTTCCCCCCCAGAGATTTATATTTTTTTTCTAAATAAAAAAGAACATTTCCAGTGGAATTTTTGCACATGGATATCTTGGCTCAGCCCAAGTTGGTTCAGTTTTTTTTTGCGGGAGGGGTGGAGGGAATTTTGGGAATTTTGGGTTGTGCTTCAATCCTGAAGAGGTTTTTAAGGCCAGAATTCATTATTTCGGTTGTTTTCTTCTCATAGTGGTGGGGATGTGCCTGGGTGTTACACCAGAGCTTTGGCTGGTGTTTAAAATAAGAAAAAAACCAAAAAATATTTCCCCAAAATACAAAATAAACCAACCAAAAAAAAAAAAACCAACAAAACCCAAACCAAATCAACAAGAAAAACCAAAAAAACCCAAAATAAATCAACCAGAAAAACCCAAAAAAACCCCAAAATAAATCAACGAAAAAAAACCAAGTCCCAAACCAAATCAACCAAAAAAACCCCAAATAAATCAACCAAAAAAACCCAAAATAAATCAACCAGAAAAACCCAAAAAAACCCCAAAATAAATCAACGAAAAAAAACCAAGTCCCAAACCAAATCAACCAAAAAAACCCCAAATAAATCAACCAAAAAAACCCAAAATAAATCAACCAGAAAAACCCAAAAAAACCCCAAAATAAATCAACGAAAAAAAACCAAGTCCCAAACCAAATCAACCAGAAAAACCCAAAAAGCCCCAAACAAATCAACCAAAAAAACCCAAAATAAATAAATAAAAAAAAAACCAAGTCCCAAACCAAATCAACCAAAAAAACCCCAAATAAATCAACCAAAAAAACCCAAAATAAATAAATAAAAAAAAAACCAAGTCCCAAACCAAATCAACCAAAAAAACCCCAAATAAATCAACCAAAAAAACCCAAAATAAATAAATAAAAAAAAAACCAAGTCCCAAACCAAATCAACCAAAAAAACCCCAAATAAATCAACCAAAAAAACCCAAAATAAATCAACAAAAAAAAAAACAAGTCCCAAACCAAATCAACCAGAAAAACCCAAAAAAACCCCAAACAAATCAACCAAAAAAATCCAAAATAAATAAAAAAAAAAAATCCCAAACCAAATCAACCAAAAAAACCCCAAATAAATCAACCAAAAAAACCCAAAATAAATCAACAACAACAAAAAAAATAAGTCCCAAACCAAATCAATCAGAAAAAACCCAAAAAAAACCCAAACAAATCAACCAAAAAAAACCCTAAAAAACCAAAACTACAAAAAAAAAACCCAAACAAAACAAAAACCCGCAAAAAAACCCCAAAAAAACCAAACAAATAATAAAAAAAAAAATCCCTAAAAAAACTTGTGGAGATTTTTGGCCTGTCCCACCCTTCTCTTGGCATTCCTTCTTGCCAAGTGGATCAGAAAACTGCCTGGAAAGGGGAAAATTGAACAAAACAAAAAGGATTTTAGAGAAAAAAAAAATAAATCCCCTTTCCTGCTGCTGCCTGTTCCATGGGAATGCCACTGGAAGGAAGGGAATGGGAACAGGAATTCCCACCTGGAGCAAGGTGGGAATAACAACCACTGCCTGTGGCAGTCTGGAGTTGTTTCAGCCACTTGGGAACTTTTTCTTTTGTGGAAATCTCAATTTAATAATTTTTTTTTAATTTTTTTTTTACAAAAAAATGATTAAAGTGACAAAGTTTTAAGTTTTAAATGAAGGATTTTAAGGAGGGCTGAGCTGGGTTATTCCATTATTCCCAGCTGGGAATCTCTGAGAGGTGAGGATATTTCTGATTCTTGTAGGATTTTAGAGTGAAACTGATGGAAAAGGGAAACATCAGCATTCCCAGGAATGGAATCAGCACTGGGGTGATTTAAGGAATGTGTTTAATTTGGAGAATGCAGGATCATTAAGCCACCATGCCTTAATTAGCTGTGACTTCTCTATTACAGAATGAGGGCTCCTTGGAAAAATTCCATGTTGGGAAAAATTCCATCTTGGAAAAATTCCATCTTGAAAAAATTCCATCTTGAAAAAAAAATCTATTTTTAAAAAATTCCATCTTGAAAAAAATTCTATTTTTAAAAAATTCCATCTTGGAAAAAAAATCCATTTTGAAAAAATTCCCTCTTGGAAAAAAATTCTATTTTTAAAAAATTCCATCTTGGAAAAAATTCTATTTTTAAAAAATTCCCTCTTGGAAAAAATTCTATTTTTAAAAAATTCCATCTTAAAAAAAAATTCTATTTTTAAAAAATTCCATCTTGAAAAAAATTCTATTTTTAAAAAATTCCCTCTTGGAAAAAATTCTATTTTTAAAAAATTCCATCTTAAAAAAAAATTCTATTTTTAAAAAATTCCCTCTTGGAAAAAATTCTATTTTTAAAAAATTCCCTCTTGGAAAAAATTCTATTTTTAAAAAATTCCATCTTAAAAAAAAATTCTATTTTTAAAAAATTCCATCTTAAAAAAAAATTCTATTTTTAAAAAATTCCATCTTAAAAAAAAATTCTATTTTTAAAAAATTCCATCTTGGAAAAAAAATCTATTTTGAAAAAATTCCCTCTTGGAAAAAATTCTATTTTTAAAAAATTCCCTCTTGGAAAAAATTCCATCTTGAGAAAAATTCCATGGTTTGCTCTTGGCTTTGTCTCGGTTTGGGAGCCACCTCTGAGGGTGCAGCAGAATTTGGGATTTTTCGTGGCTCTGGTCGTTTGCAGGGAATGTGATTTATTCCAAATGTAGGATTTGAGGTGCTCCCACTTCTCCTCCTTCAATACCTCAAAGTTCCAGCAGCCCCTCTCTATTTTGTGTGGTTTTTCTGGTTTGAGTGGTAACAGTTCTTACTCCTAGGTGCTTCTTCCTTTTCTTTTCATTTTCTGGTTTATTTTCTTTTTCTCTGTGTCAAAAAAAATAAAAATAAAAAATAAAAAATAAAAAATATAAATAAAGTAAAATAATAAAATAAAAATATAAATAAAGTAAAATAATAAAATAAAATAAAAAATAAAATAAAAATTAAATTAAATAAAATAAATAAAATAAAATAATAAAATAAAAAATAAAATAATAAAATAAAATAAAATAAAAAATAAAAAATAAAATAATAAAATAAAATAAAATAAAATAAAAAATATTAAAGTAAGACAATAAAATAAAATAATAAAATAAAAATAAAAAATAAAATAATAAAATAAAATAATAGAATAAAATAAAAAATAAAATAAATAAAATAAAAAATAAAATAAAATAAAAAATAAAATAAAAAATAAAATATAAATAAAAATTAAATAAAAAATTAATAAATAAAACAAAAATAAAAATAAATAAAATTTAAAAATGAATTAATAAAATAAAATAAATAATTAAAAAAATGAATTAATAAAATAAAATAAATAGTTAAAAAATGAATTAATAAAATAAAATAAAATAAATAATTTAAAAAATAAAATTAAAAAATAAAATAAAAAATAAAAAATAAAATAAAAAATAAAATAAAAAATAAAATCCCTTTTTTTCCCCTCCCAAATCCACAGATCCACCAGCAGCTTTTTCTTTCCTGCTGCAGCTCAGCCCAGCTCTAATGTGCAAGTGATTAACTCCCAACCTTGCAGTGCCAAACTCCAAAGTTTGTGGGCTGTTCTCTTCAGGAGCTTTTGTATTCCAGCCTTAGCAATTCAGACAGCCTTTTGCTGCAATCACATCTTTGTTAGAAGCAGTTTTCCCTTCAATTCCAACAAAAAGCATTGTTGATGGTTTTCCATGGTTCTGTTGCTCTGGATTAAATTGTTGGCACAGAAGAAGAAGTTTAAACAAAAAAAAACAAAAAAAAGAAAGGAAATGTAATTTGGAATCTTTGGTTTGTGTTTTGTTGTTTTGGGGTTTGATTTGGAAGGAGCTGCTCTGAGATTTACAAAACCCTGAAGGTTTCAGGCTTTCATCTTCCAGCCTCGGTGATGTTCACCTCTGTGATTTTTGGGACAAAAAATGCGAATTTCCAAAGCAGCAGATGCAGAAATGGAAACACATTTAGAGAACCTCCCAAGCCAGGGAGGAGGAGGAGGGGGAAACTCGATATCCATTGTCAACCTTTGGCAGAAGCTCCACATGAGGCACATTCCTGCTCATTCCTGAGTTTCAGGAGCTCTGATCCTCAGCTCCAGCAGGTTTGTTTGTCTCCAGGATCTGATCGTTGCCATTAGAAGCCGTAAAAAAATAAAAATATAAAAATGTTTTGTGGCTTTGCCGTTTGAAAATCCAGGTGGGGAGCGATGCTGCATTCATTGTTTCAGCCACTTGGGAACTTTTTCTTTTGTGAAAAAGCTCAATTTAATTTATTTTTAAATTTTTTTTTTTTTTGAAACTGATTGAATTTTTTTTTGAAACTGATTGAATTTTTTTTGGAAACTGATTGAATTTTTTTTGGAAACTGATTGAATTTTTTTTGAAACTGATTGAATTTTTTTTGGAAACTGATCTAAGGGCTGATCCTTATCCAGCCTCCCTCAGGTGCTCAGTGACCCACGGGCTGGGCATGTCCAGCAGCAGAATTCCTCCTGGATAAATCCATTCCCAGCAGGTTTCCAGCCCCTCTCTGCCCAGGATCATCCTCAAATCTCTGTTGGACTCTGGAAATAGCCGGGATCAAAATCCATGGATCCCACGGAGTCAGCACTCCGCTCCTCTCTGCTGGAGCCCAATTCCAATCCAGCAGGATTGTTCTCCTTAAAAATCTTCCTCTCCTCTCTCATTTCCTCCTCTCCTGTCTTTATTTTCTGTCTCAGTATCCCCAGTTAAAAGAAGAAAACTCAAACTTTTATTTTTTGCTGTTTTCTGGTTGCCCTTGGCATGGATCCTTCAAATCGACTCCTTCCCGCTCCAGCCGATGCTGAAAATCCTGGAACTCCTCAGCACAGATCAGGAGAGCCTAAAATTGATCCTGTAGAGATTTTTCATTTATTTCTAATTTTTATATTTTGTAATTTATTCCTGCATTGTGTTTTTTTGCTGCGTTATTGGAGCCTTTCACAATTATTACTGGAGCTTTCTGTACCCCAGCACGGTGGTTAATTCAGATTAAACCCACATTTAAACCTAATTCATTCCTGCAGCTCCTGCTTGAGCAGAGGTTGGAATTAACTCAGGCTCCAGGCTGAAATCACACTGCAATAAAACCACATTTCCATTTCCCTTCGTCACCCGTGGAGCATCCTGGAGTGTGCTGGGGCTGAAACCCAACACTTGGAGTGATACCTGAGCGTGGAAAACGAGTCCTTTTGTGACTAAAATTGTAATTTCAGACCTGCTTTTGTCATTCAAGGCCTTGACTGAGCCAAGTTTGTGTTTTGGGATGAAAAGAGCTTTGTTGTGTCCGGGCTTGCCGAGTTTGGCACTTGTTTTGGAGCAGATTTAAAGTTCTTAAATGATAATTTTCTTCCAGGTTGCAGCAGTGGTTGAGCGTGGAGGGAGCAGAAGTTGCAAAGTGAGGTTGTCTGGGCTTATTCAGATTTTTTATTTTGGCTGCAAGAGAACAGACCCCCATCCCCAGAGGATTTGATGAATTAGGAAGGGAGAAACAGCAGCAGGTGCTCCCTCCTGGGATCTCCAGGACAATTTAATTCCGTGCAGATTCCCAGCCTGGCCACATAGTTTGGATTTTTTACATCCACAAATAATTCCTGTGCTATGTAAACACCAAAATGTGTTTTTGGGTGGCTTTGGGATCTTCTTCCTGAGCAGGGCAGGAACCCCAAAGTAAAGCCCTGAAGACATTTCTGAAATCAAACCATTTATTTTGTGCTTAAATCCAAGCAAACCCCAGCCCTTGCTGTGGAGATTAATGAGATTTTCAAAGCGAGAGCCACAAATTAGGTAAATAAATCCTAATCATCCTGTTTGGGATAATTAATACAAATCCTGCTGCACGGATGGGAGCGTTTGACGGCAAGGAGGTGAAGTTTGGGGTTGTATTTCACCATTCCTGGGGCTCAGATCCTGTTTTTCCTGCAGGATTGGGGTTTTTCTGCACAGCTCCTGGAGCTTTCCCTGTTTTGGAATTCCCACCAGGACATTCCCAGGACACAGATCCTGTTTTTCCTGCAGGATTGGGGTTTTTCTGCACAGCTCCTGGAGCTTTCCCTGTTTTGGAATTCCCACCAGGACATTCCTGGGGCTCAGATCCCACTTTTCCTGCAGGATTGAGGTTTTTCAGCACAGCTCCCACTCCTGCAGCTTTCCCTGCCATGGAATTCCCACCATGACATTCCCAGGACACAGATCCCACTTTTCCTGCAGGATTGGGGTTTTTCTGCACAGCTCCTGCAGCTTTCCCTTCCATGGAATTCCCACCAGGACATTCCCAGGACACAGATCCCACTTTTCCTGCAGGATTGGGGTTTTCCTGCACAGCTCCTGGAGCTTTCCCTGTTTTGGAATTCCCACCATGACATTCCCGGGGCTCAGATCCTGTTTTTCCTGCAGGATTGGGGTTTTCCTGCACAGCTCCTGCAGCTTTCCCTGCCATGGAATTCCCACCATGACATTCCCAGGACACAGATCCTGTTTTTCCTGCAGGATTGGGGTTTTCCTGCACAGCTTCT
>NW_005087766.1:143979-156812 GCF_000331425.1 Pseudopodoces humilis | reverse complement strand
ATATATATTATATATAATATATAACACAATTTATGTTACATTACATTATATTATATTACATTACATTTACTAAATATTATATTATGTTATATTATGTTCTATTATATTATGTTATATTATATTATATTATATTATATTATATTATATTATATTATATTATTAATGTAATATATACCATTTAATTACAATAAATACTCTGATCTACACCAAACCAAGCTTCAAACTCACCCTGACTGGACAAATCCCGGGGGATTTTGTCCTTTATCCCCATTTTTTGTGTCCCTGCAGGAATGGTGGACTCACCTGTGGCTGAACGAGGGCTTTGCCTCGTGGATCGAGTACCTGTGCGTGGATCACTGCTTCCCCGAGTACGACATCTGGACCCAGTTCGTGTCTGCTGACTACACACGAGCCCAGGAGCTCGATGCCTTAGACAACAGCCACCCCATCGAGGTGAATCCTGCTTTTCCACACTTTTTTTAAAATTTTTTTCCTCCTTTTTCTGTGATTAAAAAGGGAATTTCGCGCTGAGCGAAGCGGCCGCGCTCTGTGGGTTCTGCTCTCCTTGATTGGCTGTGCCCCTCCAAAAATCTCCTTTCTAATTCCTCAGGATTCTTAATTCCTCAGGATCCTGATGTTTTTAAGAAATATTTGGTGAAATAAATTTTGGGAAATTTTTATCCAGCAGGGAATTTTCCTGCCTGAGCATTGTCTTGTTCACTATCCCCGGATTAAATAATTCCCACTGGGTTTCGCTGCTTTTGGGAAGCAAAGCATGGAAGGAAGATCCCCAAATTTATCTGGTCCAGCACCAAAACATAACTTAAACCGTGTTTAACTTCCAAAGTTAAACAATATCTGGAATTCTTGTTGTCTGGGGCCAGAGACAATCCAGCAGTGGATTCTTGGGGAGAAAGAATCTGATTTTCACCTCTAAAACTGACATTTCCCCTCAGATTTTCACCTCTATAACTGGTTTTCCCCCAGATTTTCACCGCTAAAACTGATTTTCCCTCAGATTTTCACCTCCAAAACTGATTTTCCCTCAGATTTTCACCTCTTAAACTGACATTTCCCCTCAGATTTTCACCTCTGAAACTGACATTTTTCCTGAGATTTTCACCTGTAAAATTGACATTTTCCCTCAGATTTTCACCTCTTAAACTGACATTTCCCCTCAGATTTTCACCTCTGAAACTGACATTTTTCCTGAGATTTTCACCTGTAAAATTGACATTTTCCCTCAGATTTTCACCTCCTAAACTGACATTTCCCCTCAGATTTTCACCTCTAAAACTGATTTTCCCTCAAATTCTCACCTCTAAAACTGACATTTTCCCTTAGATTTTCATCTCCAAAACTGACATTTTCTCTCAGATTTTCATCTCTAAAACTGATTTTCCCTCAGATTTTCACCTCTAAAACTGACATTTCCCCTCAGATTTTCACCTCCAAAACTGATTTTCCCTCCGATTTTCACCTCTTAAACTGACATTTCCCCTCAGATTTTCACCTCTAAAACTGACATTTTCTCTCAGATTTTCAACCCTAAAACTGACATTTCTCCTCAGATTTTCACCTCCAAAACTGATTTTCCCTCCGATTTTCACCTCTTAAACTGACATTTCCCCTCAGATTTTCAACCCTGCACCGCTGCCACGAGCCAAATCGCATTTTTTGGTAGCCCAAATCCTCACTGGGGGTTGTCCTGCTTCCCACAGGTCAGTGTGGGCCATCCCTCAGAGGTGGATGAAATATTTGATGCCATTTCCTACAGCAAGGGAGCCTCTGTGATCCGGATGCTGCACGACTACATTGGGGATGAGGTAAAAAGATGGGAGTTGGGCATTTTCAGGGCATTTTTTTACAGCTAAAATTACTCAGGTGGAGATTTTCAGGTTTTTTTTTATAACTGAAATTACTGGGGTTTAAAAGAAAAAAAAATGTCTTTCTGTGTTTTGAGAATTTCACCACTTCAAGCTCTGTTTGAGCTTGTCTGGGAGAAATGAGATAATGGGAAATACAGAAGGAATTAATGATTTTAAAAATTCCCTGCCTGATTCCTGGGGATAAATGCGGAGCAGAGGGAGGATAGGAAAGCCCTCTGACATCTCCACTTGTTTATTCCCAGGATTTTCGGAAAGGAATGAACCTGTACCTGACCAAGTTCCAGCAGAGGAATGCTGCCACAGGTAACCGGCTCACTGGGATGGGCACAAAAGTAATTTCTGGACTCAAAACTCCTGAGATAATTGAAATTCCAGGGAATTCCTGGCTTGTTCCCAGTTTCATTCCCTGCCACGGGCAGGATTCAGCATTCCTGGGGATTTTCTATCCCTGGAATATGTGGCTAAGGTATCTCCAAGGGCTGAGTCACCACGGCTATAATTTACAATTATATTTATATTTATATTTAATTTATAATTTATAAATATTCTTTGGTTTGCCAAGAGAACCTTTTGCATTATTGATCCTGTGATTAAACAGGTCAAAGTCTGATATTTTTGCTTTTAAACCTTTTAATTTTTGTGGATCAGGCACAAATGTGGAAGAGGGGACATCAAAGCTCAATCAGCCAAATTAAATCCATGGTGTTTGGTCAGGGATTTTTGACAAAATACATAAAAAAACCCCAAAACTAAAGGGAAATGTTGTTCTCTTTGAATATTTCATGTTAATTTTTGTATCACGGTGTGTATTGATTGGGGTTTTTTAGTAGTAAAGAAGCTGCTTCTCCCCTCTCTCTTCCCTGAGGAGGTTTAAACTATTTCCATTTTTTTTGCCTGTCATCTGTTAAATTTCAATAAAACACAAAAGTGTAAAAGGTGGACTAAGAACCCAACTTTCCCTATCCTGCCCTTAATAAAACCTGAAGACTCTGGCAGTCCTGATTCAGATCCTTTTCTCCTGCAGAGGATCTCTGGGAAAGCCTGGAAAAAGCCAGTGGCAAACCCATTGCTGCTGTGATGAACACGTGGACCAAACAAATGGGATTTCCACTTATTTATGTGGAGGCTGAGCAGGTAAAAACGGAATTGTGCCTTAATTTTGGATCAAATTTAACAACATTCCCTGATTTTGAGCGTTCCCTTGGATCGGGGGTGGTAAAAATGGAATTGTGCTTTAGTTTTGGATCAAATTTAACAACATTCCCTGATTTTGAGCGTTCCCTTGGATTGGGGGTGATAAAAATGGAATTGTGCCTTAATTTTCGATCAAATTTAACAATATTCCCCAATTTTGAGCGTTCCCTTGGATCAGGGGTGATAAAAATGGAATTGTGCTTTAGTTTTGGATCAAATTCAACAACATTCCCTGATTTTGAGCGTTCCCTTGGATCGGGGGTGGTAAAAATGGAATTGTGCCTTAATTTTCGATCAAATTTAACAATATTCCCTGATTTTGAGCGTTCCCTTGGATCGGGGGTGGTAAAAATGTAGTTGTGCTTTATTGTTAAATTTGATCCAAAATTATTCCCCAATTTTCAGCATTCCTTTGTATTAGGGATGGTAAAAACGGAATTGTACCTTAATTTCAGATGAAATGTAACAATATTCCCTCATTTTGAGCATTCCCTTGGATCAGGGGTGATAAAAATGGAATTGTGCCTTAATTTTGGATCAAATTTAACAACATTCCCCGATTTTGAGCGTTCCCTTGGATCAGGGGAGGCTCCGTGTGGGCACAGCTCTGGCTGTGACGGGAGGGAGGTGCCAAATCCCCGTGGATTCATCCCAAAACTCCCTGGATCCCTGGAGTTTGCTGACTTTGCTCTGTGTGGGAAATGTTTGTAGCAGGGGGGAGGGAATAATTCCACTCCAATTATGCTTATTCCACAAGATTGCAGGATGAGGGAGGATCAGGGCCTGGAGTCAGGCGGCAAATCCAGGCCGGGGCTGTTAAAACAGGGACAGGGATTTGTGCTCTGCAATAACTCCTGAGGCAGAGCCTTTTTCTGAGGGGAAAAACCCAAATTATTCCATGAAACTGAGGGCAGAGACTGGTATTAAACGTGCTGATCATCCCCTTTTCTCATTTTCTTGCCTTTTTTTTCTTTTTTTAAATTTTTTTTTCCCTCAGCAAGAAGATGACAAAGTGTTGAAGTTGGTCCAGAAGAAATTCTGTGCCAGTGGACCATATACTGGTAAGAGAGGTGGGAGCAGGAACAGGGTGGGCACAGAACCACAAAATATCCCAATTTTGAAGGGATATTTGTTGTTTTTTGTTGCTTTTCATGCAAAAGCAGCAATTTTTGGGAGCTGAAACAGCCTCAGGCCTGTGCTCTGCCTGGATCCAGGAGGGAAAACTTGAGGAAATCCAAGGTTGGGCCTCTCCCACTCATGGTTTCCATATCCTGGCATGGAAATCAGCATTCCTTGGCTCAGAATTCCTTCAAAAATGTCGATTTTAGGGCCCTCTGAAAGGCTGGGGAGCAGCTGCTTTGTGGTGGTGCTGAAATAAATGAAATAAAAACGCCTCAGGTGGGAGCCACTGCTGATTCCAGCACTGATTCCACTCGCCTTCCGTGCTGATCTAAGTTAAAATGTTTGGCTTGAAAGTTGGTTTAAAGATTTTTGGGGGTTTTAACTCTAAAACTGTCATTTTCCTTCAGATTTTCTACTCTAAAACTCTCATTTTCCCTCAGATTTTTACTTCAAAAAAAGACATTTTCCCTCAGATTTTTACCTCAAAACCAGACACTTTCCCTCAGATATTTTTACCTCTAAGACAGACATTTTCCTTCCAATTTTCAACTCCAAAACTGACATTTTACTTCAGACTAAAACTGTCATTTCCCCTCAGATTTTTACCTCTAAAAACTGACATTTCAGATTTCTACCTTCAGATTTGAGCCTTTTTTCCCCCAATTTCATTTTCAGCGCTGAACCCACACCTGGGACCCATTTCAGCTCAGTTTTCCAGTGTTTTCCACCCGTTTTTTTTCCCTGATTCCTTGTTTTCCCTCTTTTCCAGGGGAGGATTTCCCCATGTGGATGGTGCCCATCAGTATTTGCACGAGCGAGGACCCCAGCAGTGCCAAAATGCAGATTTTGATGGACAAACCGGAGCTCACCGTGGTGTTGAAGGACACCAAACCAGAGCAGTGGGTCAAGGTGAGTCCTGAAAATTCCAATTTCTTCTTCCCTCTTTCATTTCCATTTCCCCTTGGAATTTTGGGTTTCCTCTGGAGGGGCCTCCCCGTGGAGTTTTGGCTCCCATTCCTCCCCTTTCTCATTTTCCTGCAATGTCAACTGGAATTTTTTTTGGGAATTCAAGCCTGGAAAAAACTGAAATTAAAGGCAGGATTTGAGTTGAGATGTGGTGGCTTTTTTAGTCATTGTTATCATGGTTATTGTTATTATTTTATTATTGTTATTATTATTATTATTGTTATTATTTTATTATCTCAATTCCATTATAATAATTATAATAATTACAATTATGATATACTTTATGCCATGTATCAAATATATTCTCTTACTTTATATTTAAATTCCTATCTATGTATGTCTATACATTATATTACTTTTATATAATATAAATATATACTATACTATATCGTTATATATACTAAAATTTTAATTTGTATATTTACTATATTAATCTATAATTTAATATATTATTTTTCTATATGTACTCTTTCTACATATGCTTTTTATGTATAAAATACACATACAGATACATTTTAGATAAATATGTTTACAAAAATGTTTTAGATATCTTTGTATACAAAAATATTTTAGATGAATTTGTATACAGACATATTTTAGATAAATGTATAAAGATATCTTTTAGATAAATATGATGTATTTGAGGTAAATATACATAAATATAAAGGTGTATTTTAAATATATAACAATACAAAGATATCTTAGATAAATATATATAGATGCAAGGATGTCTTAGGTAAATATAAATAATAAAACTTTATCTTATGCAAAGATAAAGTTTAGATAAATAAGTATAAATAAAAAAGATGTATTTTAGATAAATAACTGTAAAGATAAATTTTAAATAAATAAGTTCAAATACAGAGGTGTATACAAAGACTTATTTTAGACACATATTCTATACAACTGTATATAAATAAAAATTACATTTTATATAATTATAAAATTATAATTATTTAACATATAACAACAAATTACATTTTATATTTATAATATATTATAATTTATATTTTTATATTTTAATAATATATATTGTATTTACATTAATAAAGGGTTTATGACAAATAATAAATAAGAGATATAATAAATAATATATAACGAATAATAAATAATATATAATGAATAAATAAATAAAAATAAATTTATAAATAATATAAATACTATAGTAATAAACAATACTATAATATCATATTCTATAAATGGTATAAATAATAAACAATCTAAATAATAGAATAATGAATAATAATTTTATTTAAATATATAAACATTAAATAAATTTCATTTCATTATACACAAATATCAAATATATTTCAGACAAAAACACACACATGCAACAAGAAATGACATTTTATTTAAACACACAAACACAAAATAAATTTCATTTGAACCTGCATGAGCATGGAATATATTTTAGATGAAAACCCATGTAAAATGTGTGGTTTTTGTGATGTTTTTGTGCTGGCAGCTGAACCTGGGCACGGTGGGGTTTTACCGCACCCAGTACAGCCCGGCCATGCTCGAGAGCCTCATCCCGGCCATCAAGGACCTGTCCCTGCCCCCCGTGGACAGGCTGGGGCTGCAGAACGACCTCTTCTCCCTGGTGAGCCCTGGGATGGGCAGAATCCTCTGGGAATGAGGCAGAATCCTCTGGGAATGGGGCAGAATCCCTTGGGAATGGGGCAGAATCCTCTGGGAATGGGACAGAATCCTCTGGGAATGGGGCAGAATCCTCTGGGAATGGGGCAGAATCCCTTGGGAATGGGACAGAATCCCTTGGGAATGGGGCAGAATCCCTTGGGAATGGGGCAGAATCCCTTGGGAATGGGGCAGAATCCCTTGGGAATGGGGCAGAATCCTCTGGGAATGGGGCAGAATCCCTTGGGAATGGGGCAGAATCCCTTGGGAATGGGGCAGAATCCCTTGGGAATGGGACAGAATCCCTTGGGAATGGGGGAGAATCTTCTGGGAATGGGGCAGAATCCCTTGGGAATGGGGCAGAATCCCTTGGGAATGGGGCAGAATCCCTTGGGAATTGGGGAGAATCCTCTGGAACAGAGAAAATCCTCTGGGAATGAAGCAGAATCCTCTGGGATTGGGGCAGAATCTTCTGGGAATGGGACAGAATCCCTTGGGAATGGGGAAGAATCCCTTGGGATAGAGAAAATCCTCTGGGAATGGAGCAGAATCCTCTGGGATTGGAGCAGAATCCCTTGGGATAGAGAAAATCCACTGGGACTGGGGCAGAATACTCTGGGATTGGGGCAGAGTCACTTGGGATAGAGAAAATCCACTGGGATTGGGGCAAAATCCTCTGGGATTGGGGCAAGATCAATTGGGATATAGAAAATCCTTTGGGATTGAGAAAAATCCTTTGGGACTGGGGCAGAGCACAAACCCCAGAGCTCCTCTGGGGACTCTCAGCACCAGGGACTGGTGCAAAATCCTTTGGGATCGGTACAAAATTGATGAGCTATTAAAAAAACCAGGATTAATCCTTCTTTTGTTTTGTTTTCTTTTTCTCCCAGGCCCGAGCTGGAATCATCAGCACCGTGGAGGTGCTGAAAGTGATGGAAGCTTTTGTGAACGAGCCCAACTACACCGTGTGGAGCGACCTGAGCTGCAACCTGGGCATCCTGGCCACGCTCCTGTCCCACACGGATTTCCACGAGGACATCCAGGTGTTCATCAGAGACGTCTTCTCCCCCATCGGGGAGAGGCTGGGCTGGGACCCCAAACCTGGAGAGGGTAGGAAAGTTCTGCTGGGGAATTCTGGGGGAGGGTCTCCTGGGGTGGGTAAATCAGCAGGGATTTTGTGCTGGGAAATGCGGCTGTGGGGTTGGGAATCGGGGTAAAGCAAGCAGGATTTGGGATTGGATTTGGGGTTTGGGAATCTTGAGTGTCAAAAAAATCATCAGGGATTTGGGGGAAAACTGGGAAATTTGATTATGGGGTTGGGATTCTGGAGTGTTGATAAATCAAGCAGGATTTGGGATTGGATTTGGGAAGAAGGATTTGGGGTTTGGGAATCTTGAGTGTCAAAAAAATCATCAGGGATTTGGGGGAAAACTGGGAAATTTGATTATGGGGTTGGGATTCTGGAGTGTTGATAAATCAAGCAGGATTTGGGATTGGATTTGGGAATTTTGAGTGTCAAAAAAATCAACAGGGATTTGGGAAGCAGGATTTGGGATTTGGGAATCTTGAGTGTCAAAAAATTATCAGGGATTTGGGGGAAAGCCGCTGGGAAATTCAGTTTATCAGTTTGGGAATCTGGAAGGTCAATAAATTATAAATATATTTATTTAGAAGATAAAAATTTTATTTTAAATGTATTTATTTAAAAATAAATGATGGGATTCGGGGACAATTTCTGCTGGGAAATTCTGGAAATATTGTGTGTCAATAAATTTTCAGGGATTTGGGGGAAAACTGCTGGGAAATCCTGGAAATATTGTGTGTCAATAACTCATCAGGGATTTGGAGGAAAGTGGGGAGAGAAGGGAGGAAAACGAGGCTGAAAGAGGCATTCAGGGGTGTTTTTATACTTAAAAACAGGCAAACAATCCTTAAAAAACGGAGTTAAAATAGTAAAACTTCTCCTGCCTTGATAAAAATTCCCTGCTTCATTTTCCATCTGCTGCAGGGCAGGAAAATTCTTGGATTACAAGGATGGAAATCAGTTTTTTCCATTTTTCCTCACTCCTAGGCCACCTAGATGCCCTCCTGAGGGGTCTGGTCTTGGGAAAACCGGGAAAAACTCCCAAATAATCCCATTTTTTCCGTTTTTCCTCACTCCTAGGCCACCTAGATGCCCTCCTGAGGGGTCTGGTCTTGGGAAAACTGGGAAAAGCCGGGCACAAGGCGACGCTGGAAGAGGCCCGGCGCCGGTTCAAGGAGCACGTGGAAGGGAAGCACATCCTGTCCGCTGACCTGAGGAGTCCTGTAGGTCCTGGGGGGGTTTGGGGGTCCCCAAAACCTCTCCCCACCCCCCTGGCAGGTGTATTCCAAAGGGAAGGGTGGAAATCCCTCTTTTTTTGGTCATCCCACTTCTGGAATTTCCCAGATTTTCCTGAAATGGAGGAAAAACATCAAAGAGTTGAAGCATCTTTCTAAGGCAGAGTTAAAACCCGGGAGGGAGCAGTGCTGGCGCTTCCAGATTTGGGAATTCCGACCCAATTCCATATAAAATTGCTGCATTTCCCAAAGTTTTGTGGTTTTTTTTTTTTTTGGAAGTCATTCCTGGTTTTCTCCCAGGTCTACGTGACCGTGCTGAAGCACGGCGACAGCTCCACTCTGGACACCATGCTGAAGGTGGGTGCTCACTCTCCAAAATCCCCCATTTCTCCCTCAAAAATCCCTCTGGGCTGGGATTTATCCACAGCCAGCCCCAATCCTGGCTCCTGCTGTGAAATTCCAGTGGGAATTTCTCCCTCAAAAATCCCTCTGGGCTGGGATTTATCCACAGCCAGCCCCAATCCTGGCTCCTGCTGTGAAATTCCAGTGGGAATTTCTCCCTCAAAAATCCCTCTGGGCTGGGATTTATCCACAGCCAGCCCCAATCCTGGCTCCTGCTGTGAAATTCCAGTGGGAATTTCTCCCTCAAAAATCCCTCTGGGCTGGGATTTATCCACAGCCAGCCCCAATCCTGGCTCCTGCTGTGAAATTCCCTTGGGAATTTCTCCCTGTCCTGCTGAAAATCCGTTCATTCCTTGGGATTAACGGAGCCACCGCCGAGGCCAGTTTGGGTTTGATGAGTAATTAGCAGCCCTGGCACCCACAGAGGGTTCATTAGGCGTGGAATTAATTACTAATTAATATTTGGGGCGTGTTTCCCCCTGCAGCTGCACAAGCAGGCCGACATGCAGGAGGAGAAGAACCGGATCGAGCGCGTCCTCGGAGCCATCTCCCAGCCAGAGCTGATCCAAAAAGTTCTCACCTTTGCACTTTCGGTGAGTTCCCGGGAAAAATCCCTTTCCTTTGGGATATTCCCCAGGGAATTCCTGGTGGGGAGAGCAGGGTGGGCTCAGGACTGCAGGAATTCTCCTCAGGGGTCCAGCTTTGAGTTGTGTCTTCGGAGTTTTTGGTGGGGAAATTCCAAATTAAGAAAAATCCTGAGGGGGTTGGTTCCAAGTTAAGAGAAGTCTCGAGTGAGGTGGGTCCAAATTAAGAAAAATTTAACTGAGATGGTTCCAAATGAACAAAAATTTAACTGAGATGGTTCCAAATGAACAAAAATTTAACTGAGATGGTTCCAAATGAACAAAAATTTAACTCAAATGGTTCCAAATTAGCAAAAATTTAACTCAAATGGTTCCAAATTAACAAAAATTTAACTCAAATGGTTCCAAATGAACAAAAATTTAACTCAAATGGTTCCAAATTAGCAAAAATTTAACTCAAATGGTTCCAAATTAACAAAAATTTAACTGAGATGGTTCCAAATGAACAAAAATTTAACTCAAATGGTTCCAAATTAGCAAAAATTTAACTCAAATGGTTCCAAATTAACAAAAATTTAACTCAAATGGTTCCAAATTAACAAAAATTTAACTCAAATGGTTCCAAATTAGCAAAAATTTAACTCAAATGGTTCCAAATGAACAAAAATTTAACTGAGATAGTTCTAAATGAACAAAAATTTAACTGAGATGGTTCCAAATGAACAAAAATTTAACTGAGGTGGTTCCAAATTAAGAAAAATTTGACTGAAGTGGTCCCAAATGAACAAAAATTTAACTGAGGTGGTTCTAAATGAACAAAAATTTGACTGAGATGGTTCCAAATGAACAAAAATTTAACTGAGAGAGTTCTAAATTAAGAAGAATTTGACTGAGGTGATTCCAAATCAAGAAAAATTTTAACCGAGATGGTTCCAAATTAACAAAAATTTGAGTGAGTTGGTTCCAAATTAAGAAAAAATCTGAATGAGCTGGTTTGGAGTAAAGAAAACTCTGATGGGTCTGGTTGGAGACTCCTGCTCCAAGCAGATTTTCTGATTTTCAGATTTCCTGATTTCAGATGTGGGGATTTTCTGATTCCCTGTGGAAGTTCATCCCAATTTTCCTGGCAGTGCTTCCAGCACCAATTGCCAGGAAGCCAAAATGCACTTTTACCTCTCAATTTACCAAAGAGCCAAAATGATCTTTCTAAATCTCTCCAGTTTTAAATAAAAATCAATTTTTTTTTTTTTTGTGGATATAACCTCAGAATAACTCAGAGATTTGCTTTTCCTTCAAGCTTTGAGTTGCACATTAAATTTTGGGATAAAAAAAAGCGCTTTAATCGACAGACTGAGTGTGGAAACGCCTAAAACCTTAACCCAAGGTGTCAAAATTATTGGGAAAAACGTGGAATATTGACAAGATTTCCACCCCCAGGAAGAGGTACGTCCCCAGGACACGGTGTCAGTGATTGGAGGAGTGGCTGGAGGCAGCAAGCAGGGCAGGAAAGCTGCTTGGAAATTCGTAAGGGACAACTGGGAGGAGCTTTATAATCGATACCAGGGTGGATTCTTAATATCCAGATTAATAAAGGTACGTGGGGCCCCGAGGAAAAGCCCTTCCCTCACACCTGGGACTGGAAATGTTGAATTTCACCCTAATTTTGGGTTTTTTTCCCTCTTCAGCTGACAGTGGATGGATTTGCAAACGATAAAATGGCTGCAGAAGTGAAGGTAAGAAGCTTTAATTAAAGAATTTCTTTAATTAGTCACTGATAAACTTGGGGTGCTCTGGCTGGAAGAGTTAAATCCTGGTGGATTTTGTTGTTCTGTCCCCAGACTGACCCTTTTTAGGTTGGGTAAAATATTACAGAAATGCCTTAAATCAGCATTTTGGAAGGAATCTGGATTTTCCACTGATTTCTGCTTCATTCATTTCAACTTTGATAAAATCCAGCAGAGTTTGGCAGCAGCTCTGAGCCTCCCCAGAAAAAGAAAACTTTTAAATATTCAGAATTATTCCCACTTCCATCACTGGTCGAGCTCTGAGGGTGGGTGTGGAATTCATTTTTGATTTGTTCCCCACATTTTTCCAGGAACATCCTGGAAGAAGAAACTTTAAAATAGGGCTGTTAATTTGTTAATTAGTGCTTTCCTGTTAGGAAAACACTCAGAAGGAATTTTTATTCCAAGGGTCAGCTGAGCCCTGAGCTGGCTCTGTCCTTTTTATCATTTAGTGACTTGACTTAGCAAAGATTTAATAGCAGAAATAATTTTACAGAGAATTTTGCATTAGAATTAAATTTTTAAAATTTTTTTTTTGCAAAACACTGAGCAGAAAAACCACCCCTAATTAAATCCCAGCTCTTTTCCAAGAGAATTCCCGAGCTTTTAGTGGAGAATTCCCCGTGTCTGAGCCTCCTCACCTTGCAGAGTGAGAGGTGATCTGACAAATCCTGGGAAAAGGATTTTCCCAGGAAAATGGAAATGCTTGGAGGGAGGCTGGGATAACTCCTGTCCCAGGAAAATGTCACAGCAGCCCTGGGAAGGGCTCCAGGAGGAAATGTGAGAGTGCCCAGCCAGCCTGGCCTGGGGTCACTGTCCATCCCTGGGGTCACTGTCCATCCATCCCTGGGGTCACTGTCCATCCCTGGGGTCACTGTCCATCCATCCCTGGGGTCACTGTCCATCCATCCCTGGGGTCACTGTCCATCCATCCCTGG
>NW_005087766.1:125862-137537 GCF_000331425.1 Pseudopodoces humilis | reverse complement strand
GCCCGGCGGGGCCGGGCGGGGCGGGGGCCGCGCAACCCGCGGGGCGGCCGAGGCGGCTCCCGCAGCCCCGGGGAGGGCGTGGGCGGCGGGGGAGGCCGTGGGGCGGGCGGGAACCGAGGCGGCGGGGAGCCTCCCGGGCACGGTGAGGAGCGCGCTCGGAGCCTGAGGGCCCCGGCGGTTGGGCCGCGGCTGACGCCGGTTTCCCCTCCGCAGACTGCTCGGAGCTCGAGGCGGCGCAGAAGTTCCTGGAGCAGGCGGCCATCGAGAACCTGGTGAGCGCTCGGGGCGGCCCCGAGGGTGGCGGGGCCGGCGGCGGTGGCGGGGCCGGCGCTGCCCCGAGCGCTCCGCGGCCCCCCCGCCCCGCCCGGCTCGGCCCGGCCCGGCCCGGCCGCCATGGCCGCTGCCGCCCCTGCCCGCGCCCGGCGGCCGGGCGGGCCAATCAGAGCGCGCCCTGCGGTCCCGGCAGCCAATCAGCGCGCGGCGCCGGGCCGGGGGGCGGGGCCGGTGCGGGAGCGGCCGCGGGCCATGTGCGGCCACCGCGGCCATCGCGGCCCCGGGCGCCGCCCGGTCCTAAAGCCCGGCCGCCCGCGGGGACCCCGAGCGGCCCCACCGGCCGCTTCCAGCGCCCGCGGGACCCCTGTTCCGTCCTAGTGCCCGCCGCACCCCCGCCCAGTCCTTCCGCCCGCTCCTAGTAGCCGCGGGACCCCCGGCCGGTTCTAGCGTCCGGTCCTACGGGATCCTCTCGCAGCCCTGCTGTCCGCGGGATCCCTGCCCAGTCCTGCTGCCCGGTTCTAGTGTCCGGTCCTACTGCCCGTGGGACCTCCGCCCAGCCCTGCTGCCCAGTTCTGGTGCCCTCGGGACCCCTGTCCGGTCCTTTTGCTCGGGCCACGGGGACCGCCGCATCCCCCCGAGAGCCCGCCCGGGCGGGATCGGAGCTCCGGGACTCTGGGGAGGAGCTCAGGGGCGGCTGGTGGGGGAGGGAGGCTCGGCTGGGCAGGGGCAGTTGCACCCCCGGTGACCTTAAATTTGAGGAGGGAAAGAAATCTGAAAAAAAGAAAAGAAAGGGATTAAAAAACCCCCAAACTGCCGGGTGTAACGGCTGTGCTGGAGCGGGGGGTTTGAGGCTGGTGGTGGTTGGGAAGGGTTTTTGCTTAGTCAAGGTGTGGGGCTGCAGCTCTGGCTGGTCCTTGCAGGGATGGGGAGCACTGGGGGGTGCTGGGTCCCGGTGTCTCGGTGCTGTCCTCGTCACACCCCCGTTATCACCCCCAGAACTGTCACCCGTCACCCCAGCAGCCATTCCCTCCCCTGGCCTGGTGTGAAGTGGGAAAGGCACAGAGGTTCTGGGATTCTGGTGCTGTTGGAAGGAGTGTGAGGCCCCCTCCAAAGCAGGATTGATGCAGCCTTTGTGCTGCACCTCAGTTTTGAGGGAAAATCCCCTGGATTGGTGCTGGTGGAGTGTCAGGACCCCCCAGTTGAGCCTGGAGCTCCAGGGCTGTGTGGCATGAAGGATTTTGGGGTGATGGGCAGGAGCTGCTCATGGTCCTGATTTCCAGGTGTTGGGAAGAGCTGGGGGAGATGTGGATTTTCCAAGGTTTCGTTTTTCCTCTCTGCCTTGTGGGATTTACTCCAAGCTTTCGTTTTTACTTTGCTTTGTGAGAGGCAGGACTGGATGAGATCAGAGCTTGGGCTGGCACCAAGGATTTGTGTGGGATGGGGACATGGAATGGTCCAGGCTGGGAGGGAGCTGAGTCCGTGAGGGTGAGGGTGAGGATGATGAAGCAGGAGGACGAGGAGGATGAAGCAGGAGGATGAGGATGTGGAATTCAGGCCTGTCCCCACCACAGGATGTGGGAAGAGCCTTTGACAGGAGAGGGAAGGGACAGGAGAGCCCCAGGGGGGCTGGGAGCATCTCCCAGTTCCCTGATGGAGCCTCCTGATCTTCCTCATCCCCCTTCCTCCTCCTCTCCACCCCTCAATTTGCCCCTTTTAGCTAATTTACCCCCTTTAGCCTGATTTATCTCTTTTTACCTGAGGTGTGCACTGACACCTCTGCAGGTGGGAGCCAGGTCAGGCACATCTGCCTTTGCTTTCTCAAGCCTGCGAGGTTTCAAGTGATGCTGCTCATTTTATTTTAACTGAATTTAGCCCAAAAACCTCAAGAAAAGAGAATTTTTCCTGTTAATTTATGGGTGAGGAGCCCAAGGATGCTCCTCCACCTGTGAACTTTCTTGTCCAAGGTGGCAGCAACACTTCTGGGATGTCCTGTGAACTAATTCTGTTCCTCACTCGTAGTAAAATCAGAGTTTAAAATTTGGTTTGAAGTGGTTTAGTGGAGTCTGTTTGTAGGGTTTATTCTATTCCATTACATTTAGAATATTTTTAATGCCTTACACCCATCCCTTCAGCTTTTCCCCCATCTTTTGACCTCAAATTCTGCAGTTTAAACCTTGAAGAACTGGGGATGGAAAAACTAAAATGAATTTTATCTCAAGAGTTAGATTTGGGCATTGAAAACATGGAGACCAAAGCACTGGAGTTGATTGTTGAACTTTTTAATGTTTGGTTAGTTTTAAAAATGGATGTTCAGTGCTCAAAAAAAAATCTTTGTTATTTAAGATTAAGTTTGTTGGTTTTTTTTAAATGTATTTTGAGATTTCTTAAGAGAATCTCGAAATGGGTTTATTGTAAAAAGGTTGAAGATTTTTTGGAAAATCACGTTTCTAGTTGGTGTAAAAAGGTTTGGAAAGCGAGGCATCTGCTCCCACTGCTCCCTGGGAAGGCAAAAAGCTTTTGAGGAAAAATATTCAGGAAAAAAATAAAACCTCTCTGCTGAGACTTCAGGGGAACCTCTGAAATGTAAAGAAATTAAGAAAAGATTTCAAAGAAGAAAAGATTTAAAAACAAAAGGTTTTCACAAGGAAGTGGCAGCAACATCAGGGGGTTGCGTGTGCACTCAGGTGGTTTTTTGGGGGGAGTTAATCATAATTTTGGGGGGTTAATTATCATTTTGGGGGGGGTTAATTATCATTTTGGGGGTTTAATTATCATTTTGGGGGGTTTAATCATCATTTTGATCAGCAGAGAGTTCGGAATGTCACAGATCAGAGATTCCACGTTTTACCAATCCCAATTCAGCTGTGGAATCACCAAAACAACAAACAGGGAGTTCCTCACGTCCAGGCTGAATTCCCACCCAGAAAATCCATTTCTTTATTTTTTTTTCCCCCCATAAATCCATTTATTTAAAGGAATTCTCAGGCCAGGCAGGAGCAGGAACTGGGCTCCGGTGTCAGCTCTAAAAAAATCCCAGCCCGGCAGAGCCACCGGAGCTTCCGGCACTTCCCGTGAGGAGCTTAACCCGTAATCTGGGGATAGATCCGGGCTGGGGGTGGCTTTAGGGGGGCTGGGGGAGGTTTGTGGGGTGCCTGGGGGCTGACCCCGCTGTCTCCCCAGCCGACCTTCCTGGTGGAACTGTCCAAAGTGCTGGCAAACCCCGGCAACAGCCAGGTCGCGCGCGTGGCCGCCGGGCTGCAGATCAAGAACTCGCTGACCTCCAAGGATCCCGACATCAAGGCCCAGTACCAGCAGAGATGGCTCGCCATCGACGCCAACGCCCGCAGGGAGGTCAAGAACTTCGTAAGTCCGCGGGGTTTTTGTGGGTTTTGCCTCGTTTTCCCCTCGTTTCTGCCTCGGGAGGGGTCGCTGAAGAACGTCGTCCGTGGTTTTCCACCTAAAAAGTTTTCCCGTAGCTGCTCCCGGGCTCTGGGTGCTCGGTTCTGGGAGTTGGTTCCATCTGGAGGGGTTTTGAGGTGCAACTGGGACAAAGATCTTCCCCCAGGGGTTGGTTGAGTGCTGGGACAGCTCCCTGTGGGATGGTGGCGATCCCAAAGCTGCCGGAGCCGCGGGAGTTTTGGGTTGGATTTGTTGGGTTGGGTTTTTGGGCGCTGGAGCAGCTCCCTGTGGAGGACTCGTGGTCCCAGAGCTCTCAGAGCTCCAGGAGTTTTGGGATGGGGATTTTGGGTGGATTTTGGGTGGATTTTGGGTTGATTTTGGGTTTTTTCCCCAGAGGGTGATCGGGCACTGGAGCTGATTCCCCATGGAATGGTGGTGATCCCAAAACTCTTGGAAGTCCAGGAGTTTTGGGTTGGGTTTGTTGATATTATGGGTTGGGTTGGATTTTGAGTTGGATTTTGGGGTTTTTCCTCAGAGGGTGGTGGAGCTCTCCATGGAACGGTGGTGATCCCAAGCTTTCCAAAGCTGAAGGAATGTTTGTCCAGGGATGGCCAGGGTGGGGTTTTGGGGTGTCCTGCAGGGCCGGATGATCCCTGAGGGTCCCTTCCAGCTCAGGATATTCCGGGATTGCCGGAAGGCTGCGGCAGGACAGGGGAGGATGGTTTCAAAGCGGAAGAGAATTGATTTAGATGAGCTAAAAGGAAGAAGTTTTTAGCAGGAGGCTGTAAAAACGCTGCAGGGATTTCCCAGGGAAGTCCCAGGATCCCTGGAAGTGTCCAAGGCCAGGCTGGACGGGGTTTGAAGCAGCCTGGGATGGTGGGAAATGTTCCTGCCCGTGGCACTGGATGGGATTTAGGATCTCTTCCCACCCAAACCACTCCAGGATTCCTTGGCTTCCCCTGCAGCTGGGCTGGGCATTGATTTTTCTGCAGGAAATGCTTTTTAAGGAAGATTTCTCTTCCCTTTCTTCAGAAGAGCTTCCCCAAGTGCTCTCCAACCCTCATCAACACCTTTGAGACGCTCTGAGTCTGAACAACGTTCACACGAGACCCAGGAAATTTTAAGAGTGGAAAATGAGGGGGTAAAAATTGCAAGTTCCAGATAGAAAACTTGGGAAAAATTGGTGTTTTTAACTCTTTTTGCCCTGTGCCTGTTGGAATTCAGAGCCTGCAGGGACAGAAGTGGTGGCTCAGTGGTTTTTTTGTTGCTTTTTTTGTTGTTGTTTTTTGGCTGATGGGAGCAAAAAATGGTGCTGGGATTTGTGCAGCGATTCAGTGACCGATTCAGCCGGGCTGAGAGCTTTATATTTATTTCTTGTGTGTTAATAGAATCTCTCTCTATAATCCCAGAATGATTTGGGTTGGGAGAACCTTAAATTCCATCTTTTCCCACCTTTTCTGCGTGCTCCAAGCTCAATCCAAGCAGGACTTGGACATTCCAGGGACCCAGGATCAGGAGTTGTCCTTTTGCACTGAAATTGAACAATTTGTTGCTGTTTTCAACATCAAAAATACAACATTTAGGTGGAAAAGTGAAAAATGAAGGTGTGTAACTGGAAACGCTGCAAAAATGAAAAATCTTTCTTTTTTAAAGAAAGTTTTATTGTTGAACCAAAAATTCTGGAAAAATGCGAATCCCTGGCTGTATTTTTTACAGAAAATATTTATGTTCAAGTGGAAATGATCAAAAAAAAAAAATCTCACTTTATTTTTTTAAAAGAAATTATTGGTGTATAAGTGGGAATGCTGAAAAAAAAATCATCCCCTGCACCTCCATTTTTTAGAAAAAGTTATTGGTGCATAACTAGAAATGATGGAAAAATGCAAATCCCTCTATTTTTAAAAGAAAATTTTATTGGTGTATAACAGGAAAAGCTGAAAAAGGCGTCGCACCTCCCTCTGTTTTTTAAGGAAAAATTCCCAAAACCCACCAGCAAAATTCCTCCTGATCCATCCCCAACGCACAACAAAATTACCCAGACGATTTTGGCGTAAAAAATTCACCTTTTGGGATGGATTTAAGCCAAATTTATTCAATTTTCGCCATTTCCCTTTACCCCACCACTGTTTTTCCAGAACAAACCGAGCGATTTCAGGTTTTTAGGGCTGGGTTTTGGTTTGGATTCTTTGGGTTGAGGATTTTGGATTGAAGTTTTTTGGATTTATTTGGTTTAGGGTTGAGTTTTTGGAGTTGGAATTTTGGTTAAATTTTGGATTTTTTTGGTTTTTGGGGTTGGGTTTTGGCTTGGATTTTTTGGGTTGAAATTTTTGGATTTGTTTGGTTTAGAGTCGAGTTTTTTGAGTTGGAATTTTGGTTCAATTTTGGGTTTGTTTGGTTTTGGCCTGGATTCTTTGGCTTGAGGATTTTGGGTTGAAGTTTTTTGGACTTGGTTTAGAGCCAAGTTCTTTGAGTTGGAATTTCGGTTCAGTTTTGTGTTTGTTGGGTTTTGGTTTGGATTCTTTGGGTTGAGGATTTTGGGTTGAAGTTTTTTGGATTTGTTTGGTTTAGGGTTGAGTTCTTGGAGTTGGAATTTCTGTTCAGTTTTGGGTTTGTTGGGTTTTGGTTTGGATTCTTTGGGTTGAAGATTTTCTGGATTTGTTTGGTTTAGGGTTGAATCCTTTGAGTCAGACTTTAGATTCAATTTCAACCGAGCCAGACTCCGCCCATCCCCACCACCATTTCTCCAGAACAAACCAAACGATTTCAGGGAAGAAATGAGGGATTTTGGGTTTGAGGGGCGTTTGTGCACTCCCTGACCCCATTCCCTGGTGGAACCACAGGTGCTGCAGACCCTGGGCACGGAGACGTACCGGCCCAGCTCGGCGTCGCAGTGCGTGGCCGGCATCGCCTGCGCCGAGATCCCCATGAACCAGTGGCCGGAGCTGATCCCGCAGCTGGTGGCCAACGTCACCAACCAGCACAGCACCGAGCACATGAAGGAGTCCACGCTCGAGGCCATCGGTTACATCTGCCAGGACATCGTGAGTGCTTCGGCTTCGGGCTCCGGGGCCGCTCGGGGAGGGTTCCCGGGGTTCCCGGACGCGTGGAAGGGCTTGGGATGGGCTGGGGGCTGTGCCGGGGAGGGGAGGGTTGGGTTTGGGTTCTTTGGGTCCTTTTTGGGTTCTTTTCAGGTTTCTGGGTTGAAGTTTTTTGGATTTGTTGGGTTGGGTTTAGGGTTGTGGTCTTTGGGTTGGACTTCTGGTTCAATTTTGGGTTAGTTGGGTTGGGTTTTGGCTTGGATTCTTTGGGTCCTTTTTAGGGTTGAAATCATCTGGATTTGTTGGGTTGGGTTTAGGGTTGAGTTCTTTGGGTTGGACTTTTGGTTCGATTTTGGGTTTGTTGGGTTGGGTTTGGGTTCTTGGGGTCCTTTTTGGGTTCTTTTGAGGTTTTTGGGTTGAAGTTTTTTGGATTTGTTGGGTTGGGTTTAGGGTTGAGTTCTTTGGGTTGGACTTCTGGTTCAATTTTGGGTTTGTTGGGTTGGGTTTGGGTTTTTTGGGTCCTTTTTGGGTTCTTTTGAGGTTTTTGGGTTAAAGATTTTTAGATTTGGGTTTTTAGGGTTGGGTTTTGGCTTGGATTCTTTGGGTCCTTTTTAGGGTCGAAATCTTTTGGATTTGTTGGGTTGGGGTTAGGGTTGAGTTCTTTGGGTTGGACTTCTGGTTCAATTTTGGGTTTGTTGGGTTTTTAGGGTTGGGTTTTGACTTGGATTCTTTGGGTTCTTTTGGGGTTCTTTTGATGTTTTTGGGTTGAAATTTTTGGATTTGTTGGGTTGGGTTTAGAGTTGAGTACTTCCAGCTGGGCTTTTTGGTATTGGATTTTGGGTCTGTTGGTTGGATTTTGGGTTGGATTTTGGGTTGGGGGTTGTAGGTTGGAGTTTTTTTGGATTTGTTTGGTTTAGGGTTGGATTTGGCTTGTTGAGTTGGGCTTTGAGTTGAGTTCTTTGGGTTGGATTTTGGATTGGGGTTTTTAAGTTGAATTTTTTGGGGTTGGGTTTATTGGGTTGGGGTTTTGGTTGGATTTTTGGGGTTGCATCTTCAGGGTTGGATTTTTATCTTGGATTCTTTGTGTTGAGTTTTTTGGGGTTGGATTTTGAGGCTGGATTTTGGGTTGGATTTGGGGTTTTTCCCTGATTTCCACAAGGAAATAGTTTTTTACGATCCTGGAGGGAATGTCTTGATTTCTGAGAGACTTCTACAATCCTGGAAGGCTTTTCCTGACCTGAAGGATTCCCTGGAAACTTTGATGATCCTGGAGGGTTTTCCTGACCTTGAGGATTCCCTGATTTCACTGAGGCTTTTATGATCCTGGAGGGAATTCCCTGATTTCCATGAGGCTTTTATGTTCCTGGAGGAGATTCCCTCATTTCCAGGAGACTTTAATGATCCTGGAGGGCTTTCCTGGCCTTAATTCCTGATTTCCAGGAGTCTTTTATTATCCTGGAGGGGATTCCCTGATTTCCAGGAGACTTTTTGATCCTGGAGGGGATTCCTGACCTTAAGGAATTCCTGATTTTCAGGAGACTTTTATGATCCTGGAGAGGATTCCCAGATTTCCAGGAGTCTTTTATTATCCTGGAGGGGATTCCCCGATTTGCAGGATTTCTGGAGGGGATTCCCCGATTTGCAGGATTTCTGGAGGGGATTCCCCGATTTCCAGGATTTCTGTGCTCCTGGAGGGGATTCCTGACCTTACGGAATTCCTGATTTTCAGGAGACTTTTATGATCCTGGAGAGGATTCCCAGATTTCCAGGAGTCTTTTATGATCGTGGAGGGCTTTCCTGATCTTAAGGAATCTCTGATTTCCAGGATTTCTGTGCTCCTGGAGGGGATTCCCTGATTTCCAGGATTTCTGGAGGGGATTCCCCGATTTCCAGGATTTCTGGAGGGGATTCCCCAATTTCCAGGATTTCTGGAGGGAATTCCCTTATTTCCAGGATTTCTGGAGGGGATTCCCCAATTTCCAGGATTTCTGGAGGGAATTCCCCGATTTCCAGGATTTCTGGATGGAATTCCCCTATTTCCAGGATTTCTGGATGGAATTCCCTGATTTCCAGGATTTCTGGATGGAATTCCCTGATTTCCAGGATTTCTGGATGGAATTCCCTGATTTCCAGGATTTCTGGAGGGGATTCCCCGATTTCCAGGATTTCTGGAGGGAATTCCCCGATTTCCAGGATTTCTGGAGGGAATTCCCTGATTTCCAGGATTTCTGGATGGAATTCCCCTATTTCCAGGATTTCTGGATGGAATTCCCTGATTTCCAGGATTTCTGGATGGAATTCCCTGATTTCCAGGATTTCTGGAGGGGATTCCCTGATTTCCAGGATTTCTGGAGGGGATTCCTGACCTCACTCCTGTTGGATCCCTCCCGGTTCTTCCCGCTTTTCCATCCTGCAGGCAGCTCCAGGCCGGTTCCTGGAAGTCCTGACCTCCTTTCCCACCACAAATCCAGGTCACCATTCCAAAGGGAATTTGGAGGAAAAGGAAAAGCTCAGCTCAGATTCCACATCCCAGATAAAGCTGGAATCAGCCTGGGGTCCCTTCCTGGCCAGGGGAGCCCTTCCGTGCCTGGATCGGGAATTTGGGATGCGGGAATATTTCGCTTTTTGAGGGAATATTTCACTTTTTGAGGGAATATTTCACTTTTTGAGTAAAATATTTCACTTTTTGAGGGAATATTTCACTTTTTGAGGGAAACATTTCACTTTTTGAGTAAAATATTTCACTTTTTATGGGAATGTTTCACTTTTTGAGGGAATATTTCACTTTTTGTGGGAATATTTCACTTTTTGAGGGGATATTTCACTTTTTGAGGGAATATTTCACTTTTTGAGTAAAATATTTCACTTTTTAAGGGAATGTTTCACTTTTTGAGGGAATATTTCACTTTTTGTGGGAATATTTCACTTTTTGAGTAAAATATTTCACTTTTTATGGGAATGTTTCACTTTTTGAGGGAATATTTCACTTTTTGAGGGAATATTTCACTTTTTGAGTAAAACATTTCACTTTTTGAGTAAAATATTTCACTTTTTATGCGAATGTTTCACTTTTTGAGGGAATATTTCACTTTTTGTGGGAATATTTCACTTTTTGAGTAAAATATTTCACTTTTTGTAGGAATGTTTCACTTTTTGTGGGAATATTTCACTTTTTGTGGGAATATTTCACTTTTTGAGGGAATATTTCACTTTTTGAGGGAATATTTCACTTTTTGAGTAAAATATTTCACTTTTTTATGGGAATGTTTCACTTTTTGTGGGAATATTTCACTTCTTGATTAAAATGTTTCACTTTTTGAGCGAATATTTCACTTTTTGAGGGAATAGTTCACTTTTTGATTAGAATGTTTCACTTTTTGAGTAAAATATTTCACTTTTTATGGGAATGTTTCACTTTTTGAGGGAATATTTCACTTTTTGTTGGAATATTTCACTTTCTGAGTAAAACATTCCACTTTTTAAGTAAAATGTTTCACTTTTTGTGGGAATATTTCACTTTTTGTGGGAATATTTCACTTTTTGTGGGAATATTTCACTTTCTGTGGGAATATTTCACTTTTTGAGTAAAATGTTTCACTTTTTGAGGGAATATTTCACTTTTTGAGTAAAATATTTCACTTTTATGGGATTGTTTCACTTCTTGAGGGAATATTTCACTTTGTGATTAAAATGTTTTACTTTTCGTGGGAATATTTTGCTCTGTGAGGGAATATTTCACATTCTCTGCCCAATCCATAAATTATTTGGAAATCAGCATTTTTTTTTTTAAACTTTTTATGAATGAATTCACATCCTGGCATTTGTTGGTTCATGTTTGATCCAGTGGGATTTATTTGGCGTTTTTCACTTGGATTTCTGGGGGATTTGTGCTCAGTTCAGGCTTCTCCTTCCCATCCCAGGAGCTGCAGGAATTCCTTGGATTTCCCATGATTTCCTGCTTTATCCTAAAACTTTCCTGGCCTATCCTAAAACTTTTATTTCTAGATTCTAACCAAAAAAAAAAAAAATAAATCCCTTTTATCTGTAACTTCTGCTGCTTGAAAACATGGAAAAATCTGTTGAAATCATAAATAACTTTATCAATTTTTTTTTTTTAATATATATATATATTTTTCCCCCAGGATCCAGAGCAGCTCCAGGACAAATCCAATGAAATCCTGACTGCCATAATCCAGGGAATGAGAAAGGAGGAGCCCAGCAACAATGTGAAGCTTGCAGCTACCAACGCACTCCTGAATTCTTTGGAATTCACCAAAGCAAACTTTGACAAAGAGGTGAGAGATGGGGGGAGAAAACTGGGAAAAAGAATTCCCAAAATCCCCCCAAAAAAATGGGATTTCTGCTGAATCCACGGTCAGTGATGAGGATTCATGCACCACGCTGAGTTTTGATGGATAAATCCTGTGGAAACTGAGACTTGGATTCAGATCTTTGGGATCTTCAGGGCAGGGGGGGAGCAGTGACTTTTTTTTTCCATTTTATTCCCTTTTTATGGTCTCCAAGGCCTTTCCTGACCTTGAAAATTCCCTGATTTCCAGAAGATTTTTATGATCTTGGGGGGCTTTCTCAGCATCCAAATTTCCCCCCCTCCCTTTTTTTTTCCACTTCTTTTTTCCTCTTTTCCCCTTCTTTTCCCTCCTTTCCTGATTTTTTTCCCTCCCCCTTTTCCCCCACCTTTTTTCTTCTTTTTTCCTCCCTTTTTTCTCTTTTTTCCTCCCCCCTTTTTTTTCCTCCCCCCTTTTTTTTCCTCCCCCCTTTTTTTTCCTCCCCCCTTTTTTTTCCTCCCCCCTTTTTTTTCCTCCCCCCTTTTTTTTCCTCCCCCCTTTTTTTTCCTCCCCCCTTTTTTTTCCTCCCCCCTTTTTTTTCCTCCCCCCTTTTTTTTCCTCCCCCCTTTTTTTTCCTCCCCCCTTTTTTTTCCTCCCCCCTTTTTTTTCCTCCCCCCTT
>NW_005087766.1:114206-125558 GCF_000331425.1 Pseudopodoces humilis | reverse complement strand
TTTATTTTATATTTATTTTATTTTTATTTTATTTTAAAAAATTTTATTTTCATCTTATTTTCATTTTATTTTCATTTTATTTTCATTTCTGAATTTTTTTATAATTTTTTATTCTATTTTATTCCATTCTATTTTATTCCATTCTATTTTATTCCATTCTATTTTATTCCATTGTATTTTATTCCATTGTATTTTATTCCATTGTATTCTATTCCGTTCTATTTTATTCCGTTCTATTCTATTTTATTATTTTAAATTGCATTCTAATTTCAATATTTATATTTTATATTTTCTTTTTATTTTTAAAATTAATTTACATTTTATATTTTAAATTTATTTTACATTTATATTTATGTTTCATGGTTTTTCCATTTCATTTTTATCTATATTTTATCTGTTTATTTATATTTTTATTTAACTTTATGTTTTAATTTCTATTTTATCTGTTTATTTATATCTTTATTTACATTTTAATTTTTATGTTCCTTAATTCCCCCTCCCTGGGAAGACTTCAAAAGCTTCAATTCTTTTTTAAACCCCTTTCAATGTTTTTTTATTTCTCTTTTTTTCAGTCTGAAAGGCACTTTATTATGCAAGTAGTCTGTGAAGCCACACAGTGTCCAGACACGAGGGTGAGTAAATTCAAAATTCCCTTCCTGGGGAATCTCCTCCTCCCAAAAAAACCATGAAAAATAAGGAAATGGGGTGAAATTGGGCATTTTTCTCTGTCCCAGGTACGAGTGGCTGCCTTACAGAACCTGGTGAAGATAATGTCCCTTTATTACCAATACATGGAGACGTACATGGGGCCTGCCCTCTTTGCTGTGAGTGCTTTTTATTTCATTCTTTTACTCATTCTCACTTCTATTTCTATGATTTCCTCCCATTTCTGTTTAAATTTCTCATATTTTTATTCTTTTTATTAATATTTTTTATATTTTTATTATATTTTTATTTTTAGATATAATAAATATATAATATGAATATAATATATTCATACATATTCATATATAAATATATAACGGAATATAATATCATATAATAATATAATGTAAATATAATAATATAATGATATAAATATAGGTATAATATACATGTAAGTATACGTATTATCATTTATATTTTTACTAATACTAATTTTTTCTGAGTTCCATCTCTTTTTATTTCTATTTTTTATTCCTATTTCTCTGGTTTATTTCTCTGATTTCTATCCATTTGTGTTTATATTTATCATATTTTTATTCTTTTTATTAATATTTTTTATATTTTTATTATATTTTTATTTTATATTTTTAGATATAATAAATATATAATATGAATATAATATATTCATACATATTCATATATAAATATATAACGGAATATAATATAATATAATAATATAACGTAAATGTATAATATATAATAATAAAATGATATAATATAAATATAATATACATATAAATATGCATATTATCATTTATCTTTTTACTAATACTAATTTTTTCTGAGTTCCATCTCTTTTTATTTCTATTTTTTATTCCTATTTCTCAGGTTTATTTCTCTGATTTCTACCCATTTTTGTTTAGATTTCTCATATTCATTTGTATTTATATTTCTCACATTTATTTCTCTGATTTCCCCCCATTTATATTTATATTTCTCATATTTTTGGTTTATTTCCCTGTGTTTTTATTGAAATTTATTTTTCTGATCTCCCTCTATTTGTATTGATATTTATTTATCTGATTTTCCTCTATTTGTATTTATAGTTCTCACATTTATTTCTCCCCATTTGTTCTCCTGTTTCTCAGGTTTATTTCTGATTTCCCCCCATTTGTATTTATATTTCTCATATTTTTGGCTGATCTCCTTGTGTTTGTATTGATATTTATTTTTCTGATTTCCCACATTTGTATTTATATTCCTCATATTTATCTCTCTGATTTCCCCATATTTATATTGATATTTGTGATATTTATTTCTGTAATCTCTTTCAATTTCTATCTATATTTTCCATTTTTATTTATCTGTCTATCTCTTTTAAAAACTTCCATTCCTGATTTTCCTTAATTTCCCTGGGAATCTCAATCCCAGCAAAATCCCTAAAAACCCCATCAGCTTTGAGATTCCAGATGGGACAAAAAAAAAACCTCAAACCCCCCGAAGCTTTGAGATGATAAAACAGGAAAAAAAACCCAGATTATTTTGAATTTTAAAACACCATAACTTGAATTCCCCACAACCCAGCAACTCTTTCTGACTTCCCACACACGGGGATGAATTCCAGGAGGGATAAAACCCTAAAATCTCATTTTTTCCCCCCATTTTTTGACCCTGCAGATCACAATCGAGGCGATGAAAAGCGACATAGACGAGGTGGCTCTGCAGGGCATCGAGTTCTGGTCCAACGTCTGCGACGAGGAGATGGACCTGGCCATCGAGGCCTCGGAGGTGGGGCTTGGGAAAGGCTGGAATTCCCTGGATAATCCCTTTGGGAATGCTGAAATCCTGGGGAACGCTGGGAGTTCCTCCTGCTGTGCCAGGAGGGGGTGGGGAAAATTCCCGAGTTGGTTTTGGGGTCACAAATTTTAAAAAAAAAAAAAAAAAAAAAAAAGCAGCAAATAAAAACTCCCAAAAGAGATTTTGGTTCTTCTTTTGGGGGGTTTTTGGTTCCTTTTTTGGGGAGTTTTTGGTTTCTTTCTTGAGAGTTTTTGGTTCCTCTTTTGGAGTTTTTAATTCTTCATTTTGGAGGTTTTAATTCTTCATTTTGGAGTTTTTAATTCTTCATTTTGGAGGTTTTAATTCTTCATTTTGGAGTTTTTAATTCTTCATTTTGGAATTTTTAGTTCTTCCCTTTGGCATTTTTAATTCTTTATTTGGAACTTTTCAGTTCCTTCTTTTGGAGTTTTTAATTCTTCCTTTTGGAGTTTTTAATTCTTCCTTTTGGAGTTTTTAATTCTTCATTTTGGAATTTTTAGTTCTTCCCTTTGGAATTTTTAATTCTTTATTTGAGACTTTTCAGTTCCTTCTTTGGGAGTTTTTAATTCTTCCTTTTGGAGTTTTTAATTCTTCCTTTTGGAGTTTTTAATTCTTCCTTTTGGAGTTTTTAATTCTTCATTTAGGAGTTTTTAATTCTTCCTTTAGGAGTTTTTAGCTCCTTCCTTGGCAGTTTTTAGCTCCTCCTTTGGGAGCTTCTTGCTCATTTGGGAGTTGAGTTTTTCCCTCCTTCTTTGGGAGTTTTCAGCTCCTGATTTGGGATTTTTTAGCTCCTCATTTGGGGGTTTTCAGCTCCTGATTTGGGATTTTTTAGTTCCTCATTTGGGATACTTTTGGCTCCTCCTTTGGGTGTTTTTAGCTCCTTCCTTGGTGCTGGCCCAGGTTCTGCTCCCCCAGGTAAACTGGGGATTTTTAGCTGACTTTGCATTTGGAATTCCTGTTAATCCCAAAATCCTGGAATAGTTTGGGTTGGAAGGACCTTAAATCCCATTCCCATGGGCAGGGACACCTCCCACCATCCCATCTTGCTCCCATCCCTCTCCAACCTGGTGGCTTTTGTTCAAATAACTCAATTTTACCATTCTTATTCCCTATTTCCACCTAAATCCAAGTGCAGCTCCTATCACAGGGCTCTCTCTTATTTTCCTGGAAATAATCCATGGCATTAATGAAATAATATCCAAAATTTTGTGGGCTGTCACAACCATGAAGGACTTTGTGCCAAAAGATGGCTCACATTCCCTAAAAATCCATGATTTATGAGTCAAATCTGAGGTTCTGGATGAAATAAAAATAATTATCCTGTGGAATGGCTGGGGCTGGAGAGGAATTTGGGGAATTTGCAGATGCTGTTGGCAGAAATTATCTGTGGAGATCAATAACAGCTGAAACTTTGAAGGGCTGTGCATGAATCACATCTATTTTTTTAAAAAGCAGCTAAATATCTATGCTTGGATTCCCAAAAAATCAAGGATAAAAGGACAGGCAGCAGAGTGGGGTGGGATTTATTTGCTCCAAACCTTTTGCTCCTTCACCTCGGGGTCACTTGGTAATTACACCTGACAGCCAAGTGAAAATGGGGATAATTGTGCCCTGTAAGGAGGGATGAGGAATGAAAGTGGATTTTGGAATATTTAAAGTGGATTTTGAAATATTTAACTCGATGCAAAGTGCCCTTGAGGCAACTCAGAATTCCTGTTGGAAAGGAAGGGGGTTAAAAAAAGGGAATTTTGTGCCTCTTGGAGTTGCATTCAGCCTCGTAACGCTTGAGAAAAAAATAAAATTGTATAAAAATAGATAAATATATTGATGAAAATAAACTTTTCACCTCTTTGTCTTCCCTCCAGGCAGCAGAACAAGGACGGCCCCCAGAGCACACCAGCAAGTTCTATGCCAAGGGGGCACTGCAATATTTGGTCCCTATTCTAACCCAGACCTTAACAAAACAGGTGAGTGCCACATTCCCAGTGGGAATTGCAGCCCAGCTCTTCCTGTCCACCCTGGCTCCTTTGGGAATTGGGTTTTGGATTCCTCTGATCCCAAAAATGCCTCAGGAGGTGGCGGTCCCTGGTCTGTGATGAGGTTTCATGCACCACTCTGAGCCAGTGATGCAGCAATTTTTGGGCTGAGACTGGGACTTTCCTCCTTTTTCCCTGATCACATCCCTGGATTTGTTATTTCTGGAGAGATTTGGTGATTCCCTGTGTTCCTACTGGGAATATTTGGGATATTAAACCCAATATTCCACAGCCCCTGCCTTGTGTGGGATCCAGTCCCTGGGATTTTTGAGGCCTAGGTTTTGTTTAGGCCCTGTAAAACACTTCCAGGGATTTATTGGAGCTGTGCTTCCCAGGATTTGTGATTTCTGGAGAGATCTGGTGATTCCCTGTATTCCTACTGGGAATATTTGAGATATTAAACCAAATATTCCACAGGCCCTGCCTCATGTGGGATCCAATCCCTGGGATTTTTGAGGCCTAGGTTTTGTTTAGGCCCTTTAAAATATTTCCAGGGATTTATTGGAGCTGTGCTTCCCAGGATTTGTGATTTCTGGAGAGGTGTGGTGATTCCCTGTATTCCTACTGAGAATATTTGAGATATTAAACCAAATATTCCACAGGCCCTGCCTCATGTGGGATCCAATCTCTGGGATTTTTGAGGCGTAGGTTTTGTTTAGGCCCTGTAAAACATTTCCAGGGATTTGTTGGGGCAATCAGGCTAATCAAAATTAATGGAATCACTTGCCTAATTATAAAATAAAACTGTTAATTAACAGAACAGGCTTCATTTGGCTGGGAAAATGCTCTGAGTGAATCCAGGGAATTGTTTTCCTGGTTTCTTTTTGGTCTTGGATGAGCAGAGTGGAATTGCAGGAGGATCCCAGGGGATGAAACAGGGGCAGCTCTGGGGGCTTTGGGAGTTGGGAAAGGAGATTTTTAATGGTGCAGGGACCTGGGAGGGATCAAAGGGACAAAATTCCACCTGGAAAAGCTCTTTTTGGGGGGTGGATGAGGCCGCTCAAAGTCAGAAAGGTACTGAAGGTTTAATAGACTGAGTTTGGTTGGGAAAGGAGGTTTTTAATGGTGCTGGGTCCACTTGGGGAAGATATCGGGGATCAAAGGGATAAAATTCCACCTGGATGAGGGAAGAAGTGAGTGAGGCCCCTCAAGAAAAACACCAAAGGTGTCAGTGACTCCTGTTACCTCTCCTCCAGAAACAGGATTTTCCTTACACCCACCAAACCAAGGGATAATTCCACGTAATCCCACAGATCCTGGTGCTCACAGTGGAGAGCTGATGAGACACACACCTTTTTTAAGCAGCGAAAAAAGGTGTTTTTATTAACTGCAGCTCTAAATACATAATTTAATATATATAATAAATATAAAGTTTTCCTAAATATTTAATTTTCCTAGAAATGTTGTGCTGAACTATAACATAATTATAAGTAATAGTTATATTACAGTATGTAATGTAGTATATAGTATATATTATTGTTTATAATATTAATAATATTGTTGGTAATTATAAAACAATAAACTATAATTGCTTGGTAACCAGTTGTTACCCTAATTACTTCATTTACCAGAGGTGGTTATGTGCTGGCCACGCATTTTTTTCTTTTAATGATTTAGGGTAGCTGTTGCAGGTGTCACTAAATTGTCACAATCTCCAAATTCCTTCTTACAAGAACAACCAAATTTTCCCCATTACGGGATTCTATTCTCATGAATTTATTAGGAATTTATTAGGCTATTTATATTATATATTTATATATATAATATATATAAATATTATATCTATATTATAATTAATATAAAACTTCTTTATCAGGAATTTATTAGGCTATTTATATAAAATATTTATATATATAATATATTTATATTGTATATAATTAATATAAAATTCCTTTATCAGGAACTTATTGGGCTATTTATATTATATATTTATATATATATAAAATATATATATATTATATATATTGGAATTAATATTAAATTCCTTTACCAGGAATTTATTAGGCTATTTATATTATATATTTATATATATAATATTTGTATTATATATATTATAATTAATATAAAATCCCTTTATCAGGAATTTATTAGGCTATTTATATATATATTATATATATTATAATTAATATAAAATCCCTTTATCAGGAATTTATTAGGCTATTTATATATAATATATATTTATATTATATATATTATAATTAATATAAAATCCCTTTATCAGGAATTTATTGGGCTATTGGGCTATTTATATTCTACATTTATATATATATATAATATATTTGTATTATATATATTATAATTAATATAAAATCCCTTTATCAGGAATTTATTGGGCTATTGGGCTATTTATATTCTACATTTATATATATATATAATATATTTGTATTATATATATTATAATTAATATAAAATCCCTTTATCAGGAATTTATTAGGCTATAACCAGAATAATAAAGCCTGAATTACATTTTTAATAGCTATTTTATCTTTGCTGAGGTTTTATCTCCATGTAACACCTCGGGGACGTTTTTTTGCAGGATGAGAATGACGACGATGACGACTGGAACCCCTGCAAGGCGGCGGGGGTGTGCCTGATGCTGCTGGCCACGTGCTGCGAGGACGACATCGTCCCCCACGTGCTGCCCTTCATCAAGGAGCACATCAAAAATCCCGACTGGAGGTACCGGGATGCTGCCGTCATGGCCTTCGGATGCATCCTGGAAGGGCCCGAGCCCAACCAGCTCAAACCTTTAGTAATACAGGTGAGTTTTTTAGGAAAAAGAGGTAAAAATCTTGTGGTTTTTCAGAGGAGGGCGTTGGGTTTGCGTGAGGTTTTCGCGTAAGGAGAATCAAGAGGGATATAATCTGTTTTTTGGAGGTAAAAGTCTCATATTTAGAGGCTTTCAGAGCTAAAAATTGCATGGTTCTGTGGAGGAGAATGTCTGTTTTGCTCTTATTTTAAGGAAAATCAGAAGGATATCAGCTGTTTTGGGGGCTTGTGCAGCCTGAGTTTTGTGGGGTTTTGGAGGGTTTTAGAGCCCAAAATTGCTGGGTTAATTGAGGAAGAATGTCTGATTTGCATATCCTCTTAATTTAAGGAAAACGAGAGGATATAATTTTCATCATTTGTTTCATTATCATTTGTTTCAGAGGAAACAAAACCTGTTTTGGAGAGCCTGAGTTTTCTGAATTTTTGGAGGCTTTTAGAGCTCAAAATCCCTGGGTTATCTGGGGGAGAATGCCTGATCTGCATGTGCTCTTAATTTAAAGAAAATCAAAAGGATATTATCTGATTTTAGAGATTTTTGGAGCTAAAAATCACTGGGTTAATTGGAGGAGAATGTTTGATTTGCTTGTGCTCTTAATTTAAGGAAAATGAGAAGGTTATAACCCCTTTGTGGAAGCTTTTAGAGCCCAAAATCCTCTGGGTTAATTGAAGGAGAATGTCTGATTTGCACATGCTCTTAATTTAAGGAAAATCAGAAGACCATAACCTGTTTTGGAGGCTTTTAAAGCCCCAAATCCCTGGGTTAATTGGAGGAGAGCATCTCAAATCCAAATCCTGCATTTGATCCATAACCCAGCACTCACATTAAGTTACCTCAAATCTGCTTTGGGACTCTGGTAGGTAGAAATATATGAAGAAATGCATTTGAAGGAGTGAAAACGATATTTACTGAATGTATAAACTTCTTTGGACATGCTGAGTAAAACCATCCTTGGTGAAGGTGTTTGGAAAAGAGATCACATTAATACAAAATAAAATACCTCCTAAATAAACTACAGGATTGGGATAAATGCAGGATTTTTTTTTCCCCCCTTACCTGGTTTTTCACCATTCTTTCCCAGGCCATGCCAACGTTGATAGAGCTGATGAAGGATCCCAGTGTGGTGGTCAGGGACACGACAGCCTGGACTGTGGGCAGGATCTGCGAGATGCTGCCCGAGGCCGCCATCAACGATATCTACCTGGCCCCGCTGCTGCAGTGCCTGATGGAGGGGCTGAGCGCCGAGCCCAGGGTGGCCACCAACGTCTGCTGGGTGAGGAACCCCCCAAACCCCGCTGGGAATCCGGATCCACTGGGAAAAACAGCTCCTGGTGGGATCTGGAAGGGTTTTTGTCTGAGTGTTCCCCCAGTACCACCGCTAAATTGTGTTGGCTCTTCTGTGCTCATCGGTGAATTTGAAGGGATTGGGAGCTCAGCCCTGCTCCAGGCAGCTTGTTCAGATGCCTGGGATTTTTTCCATGAAGGAAATTTCCTAAATATACAGCCTGGCTGTCCCTTGAGGTTGTTTAGTCTTGTCTGACCACATCTCCCCCGCTTTCCCTCACGTCTCTTCCTGCCTTCCCTCACGTCTCTTCCCCCTTTCCCTCAAATCTCCCCCGTTTTCCCTCAAATCTCCCCTGTTTTCCCTCAAATCTCCCATTTTCCCTAAATCTCCTCCGTTTTCCCTCAAATCTCCCTTTTTCCCTCACGTCTCTTCCCCCTTTCCCTCAAATCTCCCCTGTTTTCCCTCAAATCTCCTGTTTTCCCTCAAATCTCCCGTTTTCCCTAAATCTCCCCCGTTTTCCCTAAATCTCCCCCGTTTTCCCTCAAATCTCCCTTTTGCCCTCACGTCTCTTCCCGCCTTCCCTCACGTCTCTTCCCGCTTTCCCTCAAATCTCCCCCATTTTCCCTCAAATCTCCCGCTTTCCCTCACATCTCTTCCCACTTCCCCTCATCTCTTCCCGCTTTCCCTCACGTCTCTTCCCGCTTTCCCTCACGTCTCTTCCCGCTTTCCCTCACGTCTCTTCCCGCTTTCCCTCACATCTCTTCCCGTTTTCCCTCAAATCTCCCTTTTTCCCCTCACGTCTCTTCCCATTTTCCCTCACGTCTCTTCCCATTTTCCCTCACGTCTCTTCCCATTTTCCCTCACGTCTCTTCCCATTTTCCCTCACGTCTCTTCCCGCTTTCCCTCACATGTCCCCCATTTTCCCCCAGATCTCCCTTTTTCCCTCACATCTCTCCCATTTTCCCTCAGGCAGAGCCTGGTTCCCATCTGGCTTCACCCTTCTGTCAAGGGCTTTATTAAATAATAAATTAAAATATATAAATGCAAATTAATATATAAAAATAGACACGTTTATATCTTTATATTGTTTCCTATATTTATGTAATTTTCTGTGTTTATATTATTTTATATATTTATACATAAATATATTTATGTGGGTTTATACTTTATATATATATTTATATGGGTTTATATATTTCTATAATTTAACATATTTATATCATTTTTAATGTGGATATATATATTTATCCACACATACTTTAGTGAATTCCACAGTTAATCCATGGTTTGCTCCCTCAGCAAACACTGGTTGACACTTTCATTATCCCAAGTCTATTTTGTGGCTTTGGCAGGAAAAAATAAGGGAAAAAGGTTGAATTTTAGGGAAAAAAATGCTGATATTCAACTGAGTGTAGAAGTTGCCTCTAGTCTGGGAATGCTACAACTGTCCCTGCTGTCATGGGGTTGGGAAAAGGGATTTTTGGATTAAACTTTTTATTGGATTGCCTCAAGGCCCAAACCCAAACCTGTTCCTGGAGCGATCCCAGAAATAATTTGGGAAGCAGGATTTTTTTTTTGCTGATGCTTTGTGGTCTCTCATGTCCCCACTGCCACCCAGGAGCTGCTCCTTCAGACTGAGCTGGGGAGGAGGATTTTCCTGTCAAAACAACTTATAGAAGTGACAGAATCTCTTCTTTTTAGAATTCCAGAGGTTCCAAGATTCATCAGCACAAAGGGGTTTTCCCTGCTCTGTTATATTGGCAAAAATCCAGGTGGCTTTTGTCTCATGATGATGATTCCTGAATGTTTGTAGAGTAAAACAAAAAGCCAGGAAGCTTTTAGCTCCTCTCACCCACTTATATCACAGTTAAACTGCTCTGGAATTGTTCATCCTGCACACATTTTAGTTTGGGTTTGTTACCTTTTTTTGTTGTATTTTGGAATCAAAACCTATGGAATCTGAATTTCTGGAGCTGTGAGGCTGGAAAACCAAAGGATATTTTGTGTTCCAGGCCTTCTCCAGCCTTGCTGAAGCTGCGTATGAAGCTGCAGATGTGGCTGATGATCAGGAAGAGCCAGCAACCTACTGCTTATCCTCCTCCTTTGAGCTGATAGTGCAGAAACTGCTGGAGACTGCAGACAGGTAAAACAACCTCTCCAAAAAGCCTTTTTTTCAATTATTTCCCACTCCATGCTCTCGGGCTCTTCTTGGCAGCTGAGATCTGGTGTTGGATTAAAAATGTGGCTTTATTTGGTATAAAAAACCTAGAGGAATAGAGGATGCAAATCCTGGGGAAACAGCTCTTCACGCTGAATAATTTCTCATAATTTTGTTCATATCTGGTTTTAGGAAGTCTAGGAGTGTGTCCCTTTCCCATTTCCCTTTGAATCTCCCCCGTTTTCCCCTCACATCTCCCCCATTTTCCCCTCACATCTCCCCCATTTTCCCCTCACATCTCCCCTTCATTTTCCCCTCACATCTCCCCTTCATTTTCCCCTCACACTTCCCCCTCATTTTCCCCTCACATCTCCCCCGTTTTCCCCTCACATCTCCCCTTCATTTTCCCCTCACATCTCCCTCATTTTCCCCTCACATCTCCCCCATTTTCCCCTCACATCTCCCCTCCATTTTCCCCTCACATTTCCCCTTCATTTTCCCCTCACACTTCCCCCCCATTTTCCCCTCACATCTCCCCCATTTTCCCCTCACATCTCCCCCATTTTCCCTTAAATCTCCAAGTTTAACACCACAGTTTTAAGACTGCCCTTTTTGTACAGCCCAGTTGCCTGCAGGACCCCAGGAT
>NW_005087766.1:103382-114196 GCF_000331425.1 Pseudopodoces humilis | reverse complement strand
CCCCCCATTTTCCCCTCACACCTCCCCCATTTTCCCCCCACATCCCCCCCATTTTCCCCTCACATCCCCCCCATTTTCCCCTCACATCTCCCCCATTTTCCCCTCACATCTCCCCCCATTTTCCCCTCACATCTGCCCTATTTCCCCTTAAATCTCCAAGTTTAACACCACAGTTTTAAGACTGCCCTTTTTGTGCAGCCCAGTTGCCTGCAGGACCCCAGGATAATCAGGAATTGCAGCAGGATGTAACCAGGGATCTGTGTTTGTTCCTTTTCCTGATTGTTTTTGTGTGGTTCCATCCCTTCCCATCAGCTCCAGGTGCTCCCAGAGGAGTCAGGGACCTACTTAATCTCCCATTCCCATCCCAGCTGAAACAGAAAATAGATGAGACAAAATATTTTGCTACGAGGTGCAGGGGAAAAAAAGGCTAAAACTCAAATTTTATGGTGGCTTGGAGGTCACATAAATCTTGACAGCTCGAGGTTCAATCCCTAGATCAGCTCCATGGACTGACTGAGCCTTTTTGCTGCTGATTCTTCTTAAAAACCTTGTCCCAGTTGAAAATTTAAACTCTTTCCCTGTCTTCATTTGCATCCAGCTGGGACTGGAGTGTCTGGCTCAAGGCTCTGGAGCCCATCAATTATCTCAGGTGCCTTAATTTCAAATTTCACACCCTCAAAGGTGTCTGGGGAGGGGCTTTGAAGTGCTGCTTACCTGACACCAGCTCCGAGGCTCCTTCTGTCCCCCTCCTTGTTGTGAGAGCTACTGAAAATCATTTTGAAAACTGAAAATCATTAAAAGGAAATGTGCCAGAAGTGGCTTCACAAATTCCCTTTATTTCAAGGCTTTTCAAGTGGCTCCTGCTTGTCACAGTACTCAAATGGAGCTGTTGCTGGTTTACTAAAATTAAAAAAAAATCTGTTTCCAAGCACTGGGAGCTGCAAATCTTCCTCCTTCTGTTGCAGACCTGATGGACACCAGAATAACTTGAGGAGTTCTGCCTATGAATCCCTGATGGAAATAGTGAAAAACAGTGCCAAGGACTGTTATCCTGCTGTCCAAAAAACCACCCTGGTCATCATGGAGAGGCTCCAGCAAGTGCTGCAGATGGAGGTGGGTAAATCCTGATTTAAAACAGGGAAATTGTGGCTGCTCTGTCCCTGGGAGTCTCCAAATGCAGGGATGGTGGGAGGTGTCCCTGCCCATGGGAATGGATGGGATTTAAGGTCCCAAACCACTCAGGGATTCTATATTCAGCTTCTTCACAGCCCCTCTGCTCTGAAATCTGAAAAGAACAAATATTTAAAGTACAACCTGGCTCTCTCTGGAGCTGCCAGGATCCCAGGCAGCCTCTTCACATGCGGGGTTTTGTTCTTGTTTCAGTCTCACATCCAGAGCACCTCTGACAGAATTCAATTCAACGATCTCCAGTCCCTTCTCTGTGCTACTCTCCAGGTAAATTCCTCTCTCCTGTTTATTTTTTGTGGGAATAAAGTGATTTTTGAGGCATTTTTGTGCCCCCTGAAGATCCAACCGCAGCTCCTGGTGCTGAGAATTGAATGAAAAAAGTGGAATTTGGGTCCCAGCTGACACGTGGGAGGTGCTGCAAGGTTCAGAAGTCTCTAAGTTGTGCTCTAGTGACAAAATCCAGGGCAATATGACTCAACGCTGTTGGGGATTTTATAAAAGAATTGTCTGTGCTGTCAGATTGGTTCTTGGGTTGGCTAGAGCCTCAACAATCCCACAGTCAACAACAAAAAAATCCCCTCATGGCTTTGATTCCTTCATCTGCCTCTCGTGCTTGGTGCTCCTGATCCAAATGGCATCAATTAAAATGTTCTGAGTGTCCTCAGAATTCCCAATTAAACATCTGCTAATGAGCAGGAGCCACCAGTGCAGTGCTTACTGCTGCAAACGCCACTCCAAAAAGGGCATTCTCCCTCAAAAATCAGCTCAGAGCAACCCAGGTGGTCTCGAGGTTGATTTGAGAAATCCTTAATTTCATCTTCAGTAGCTTTGTGGTTGTTTTCACTCTCCAATTTTAGGGTAATTTTTGAAAATAATGGGAAATGGGAATAATCTGTTCTTAGAAAGAGTTCTAATGGGGAATTTTCACTCTGGAATCTCACAGGGTGGGCACTAATCTATGTCAGGGGGGTGTAGTCCAGGTGGAATTAAGCTGCCAGTTTTAATTTCTAAATGTGGGTTTTTTATCATCCCAAAACCTGAACCTGAATTTTTTACCCAGTTGCAGCAAATACTTAAAAACAACTGAGTAAAATTCAGCAGAGGGGCTTTTTTCAATATTAAAAAAAATGAAATCTATTGGTCTTTTACCTAATTTTTTTGTTGTTTTGCTGGAGATACAATTGCAAACATCCAGCAGAGGAAAAACATTTGTTAATATTTAAAGTTAAGTGAGAAAATCCCACCCCTGGAAGGATGGGAAGGAGCAATTTGGTTCAGTGGAATATGTACCTGTCTGTGGAATTCAGGGATTTTTAAACTTCCTTCCCACATAAACCATCCTGTAATTCCATAGATCAAGTCTTAATTACATAAACAGCCAAAGTCTGTCTTTGTGGCGTGAAAATTTAAACTTCAAATAATTACTTTCCTCTGGAAGTTAAGGATTTTTTTCTTTTCCTGGGAATTGTTGAATTGTAACCACTTCAAGCATTTCTAAACTAATTCAGAAGCCAAACTCGGGTTCAACCCCTACAAGCTCAGCTGCAACAGTAAAAAAGAAAAAAGTATTTTCTTTTTTTTACTTTTTTTAATAGGCTAAATTTGGGCTGGTCACATTTAATTCCAGCTTACAAGTAGCAAAGCTTTGAGAACAGCCCATGCAGCAGGAAAGGGAAATTCAGCTGGAAAATCTGAATGCAGCCAAATGAACGGGACTTTGCAGCCACAAAAGCAGATTTTTTTTGGCAGCAAAAGGGTTCAAACAGCAGCTCTTTCATCCTTATCACAGCTCCCAGGGGTGTGGGAATGCTGGGATGAGCAGTGGGTTTTGCCTATTTTCCATGATTTTTCCCTAGGAAAATGCAGCTCCTAGGGGTGTGGGAATGCTTTACCTGTGGGATGAGCAGTGATTTTTGCCCATTTTCCATGATTTTTCCCTCAGAAGTTGCAGCATCCCGGGGTGTGGGAATGTCTTACCAGTGGGATGAGCGGTGATTTCTGCCTGTTTTCCATGATTTTTCCCTCAGAACTTGCAGTATCTAGGGCTGTGGGAATGTCTTACCAGTGAGATGAGCAGTGATTTTTGCCCGTTTTCCATGATTTTTCCCTCAGAAGTTGCAGCATCCCGGGGTGTGGGAATGTCTTACCAATGAGATGAGCAGTGATTTTTGCCCATTTTCCATGATTTTTCCCTCGGGACGTGCTGTGGAAGGTGCAGCACCGAGGTCTTACCAGTGAGATGAGCAGTGATTTTTGCCCATTTTCCATGATTTTTCCCTCAGAAGTTGCAGCATCCCGGGGTGTGGGAATGTCTTACCAGTGAGATGAGCGGTGATTTTTGCCCATTTTCCATGATTTTTCCCTCGGGACGTGCTGTGGAAGGTGCAGCACCGAGGGGTGCGGGAATGTCTTAGCATTTAGATGAGCAGTGATTTTTGTCCATTTTCCATGATTTTTCCCTCAGAAGTTGCAGCACCCAGGGGTGTGTGTGGGAATGTCTTACCAGTGGGATGAGCGGTGATTTCTGCCTGTTTTCCATGATTTTTCTCTCAGAACTTGCAGTATCTAGGGCTGTGGGAATGTCTTACCAGTGAGATGAGCAGTGATTTTTGCCCATTTTCCATGATTTTTCCCTCAGAAGTTGCAGCATCCCGGGGTGTGGGAATGTCTTACCAGTGAGATGAGCAGTGATTTTTGCCCGTTTTCCATGATTTTTCCCTCAGAAGTTGCAGCATCCCGGGGTGTGGGAATGTCTTACCAGTGAGATGAGCAGTGATTTTTGCCCATTTTCCATGATTTTTCCCTCGGGACGTGCTGTGGAAGGTGCAGCACCGAGGGGTGCGGGAATGTCTTAGCATTTAGATGAGCAGTGATTTTTGTCCATTTTCCATGATTTTTCCCTCAGAAGTTGCAGCATCCCGGGGTGTGGGAATGTCTTACCAATGAGATGAGCAGTGATTTTTGCCTGTTTTCCATGATTTTTCCCTCAGAACGTGCTGCGGAAGGTGCAGCACCAGGACGCGCTGCAGATCTCGGACGTGGTGATGGCGTCACTGCTCAGAATGTTCCAGAGCACGGCCGGCTCCGGGGGGGTGCAGGAGGACGCCCTGATGGCCGTCAGCACCCTGGTGGAAGGTCAGGAACGGGCTGGGAACAGCCTGGGATGGGGTTAGATCCAGGAATTTTGGGCAACATGGTGAAAAATGTCATTTGTGGCTGGGTGGTGCAGGGAAGGTGGGGGTGCTCCATCCCTGGAAGTGTCCAAGGTGGCACTTCAAGGGATAGTGCAAGGTGGCACTTCAAGCTCCTCTTGAAATCAAAAAATCCTGGGATTCTGAAATCAAATCCACCTTAGAGCGTGGAATTTTGGTTTCTTGTACTTTCTTATTATTTCCAAGGGAAAATATGGATAAGGCAGTGAACAAGAGCTGGGCGTGTTGGCATGCCTGAAGTGTCCAAGGCCAGGTTGGAAAGGGCTTGGAGCAACTTGGGATAGTGGAAGGTGTCATTTAAAAGTCCCTTTCATCCCAAGAAATCCTGGGATTCTAAAATCTAGACCACCTTGGAGCATGGAATTGTGGTCTGGCGTATTTTCTTCTTACAATAAGAAATATGGGAATTTTTCCAGTCCATTTCAGTTACTCGATTGTCATGTGGAGAGTTGGTTTTCACTGTTTTGCGTGGAATTTCAGGGATATCTGATCTGTTTTTTATGGCAAACACCACAAACTGGGATTTTCCTTCTCACTGGATTGTTTTCCCTGCACAGTTCTGGGTGGAGAATTCCTGAAATACATGGATGCCTTCAAACCTTTCCTTGGGATTGGGCTGAAAAACTACGCTGAGTACCAGGTATGGATCCAATCTCTCCCTTTATCCAGGGAAATTGTGGCTGCCCCATCCCTGGAATTTTCCAGGGCCAGGTTGGATGAGTGTTGAAAGGTGTTCCCTGCCCATCCAGTGGGGTCACTTCCAGCCCAAACAATCCTGGGATTCTAAAATTCAAACCACTTTGGAGCGTGGAATTTTGGTTTCTTACGTTTTCTTAGTTACTTCCAAGGAAAAGTGTCGATAGGGCAGCAAATTCCCCTTGGAATGTCTCAAATCCTGATGCCCTCCAGGGGAATCTGGAGGTTTTTTTCCCAGACCAAATCCTGGCTGGGATTTCCCTTTGAAATATCAAATCCTGGTGGCCTCCATCCATGGGGTGAAACTGGAATTTGGAGGTGTTTTTCCCCAAATCCTGGCTGGGATTTTACCTTGGAATATCAAATCATGGCTGGGGTTTCCCCCTGGAATATCAAATCCTGGTGGCCTCCATGGGGATTTTGGAGCTGTTTTTCCAGCCCAAATCCTGTCTGGGACTTGCCCCATGGAAAACTGTGGAATTTTGAGGTGTTTTTCCAACCCAAACCCCTGCCACTCCTGCATGTGCTGCCCTCGTGCCACCCCTCCGTGCTGTCAGCCAGCTCGTTATTCCCAGGATCAAATCACCCTCCCGTGTGTCCAGATCCCAAATCCCCGGGGCTGATCCCAAATCCCCGGGGCTGATCCCTGCTCCGTTGCAGGTCTGCCTGTCGGCAGTGGGGTTGGTGGGGGACCTGTGCCGAGCCCTGCAGTCCAACATCCTCCCCTTCTGCGACGAGGTGATGCAGCTGCTCCTGGAGAACCTGGGGGTGAGTGGGAGATTCCCGGCTCCCGAGTAACAGTTGGATGCACACTCTTCCCTGGGAGTGGGAGGTGGGAGAAGTGGGAGGAATCCGCCGGGAATGTCTCGTGTTTGGCAACGCGGTTTGAACGGCGGCCAGGGGGTGTTGGGGGCAAGGGATTTGGGTTCTGAGGGAATGTCTCCTTTAGCAGCTTCCTGAATTCCTAAATAAATTCCTGCCTGAATTCCTCCCAAATTCCTTCCTCTCTCCCACTTTCCATCTCTCCCACTCCCTCTGCCTCCTTTCCTTCCTGAATTCCTTCCTAATTTCGTGGATTCCTTCCTTCCTGGATTCCTGGATTCCTTCCTTCCTGAATTCCTTCCTTCCTTCCAAATTACTCCCTCCCTTCCTTCTTTCCTTCCTCTTGAATTCCTTCCAAAATCCTTTCTTCTTCCCTTCCAAAATCCTTTCTTCCTCCCCTCCAAAATCCTTTCTTCCTGCCTTTCCCTGCCTTTCCCCCCCCCTACACACATTCCTGAGACATTTCCAGGCATTTTCCAACCCCTGGCTGTACTTTGCTCCAACACTTCACAACCCTTCCACTGGAGAAGCATTCCGAAGCATCCCGCACAAAACCCCAAAACTGGCGCAGCTGGAGGCCATTCCCTCTTTTCCTTTCCCCATTCCCACGCTGATCCAGGACCCTCTGGGGGTGTTTTCCTTGCAGAACGAGAACGTGCACAGGTCGGTGAAGCCTCAGATCCTCTCAGTGTTCGGGGACATCGCCCTGGCCATCGGGGGCGAGTTCAAGAAGTACCTGGACGTGGTGCTCAACACCCTCCAGCAGGCTTCCCAGGCCCAGGTGGACAAGGTGAGCTGTCCCCAATCCCTGGGGACATTCCCAGGGTCTCACCCTGATGCCTCAAGAGCAGAGTTAAAGGAATAACTTTATTCCTTTAGGATTTATTACGGGATTTATTAAGGGATACACCTTGAGCAGCACAAGAGCCAACACCCAACTGGTCACGAGTTTTCACACTTCCATTAAAAGTTTTGGTCCATTTCCATGTTGGGATTAATTGTCCAAGTGCAGCTCCAGGTTTTGAAATCCCAGATTGCTCCATCAATCCTCTGTTTTTTGCACTTTCTGGGCCCAACTGTGCCCTTGTTCCTGGGGCTGGATTGTTGTGTGTGAACTGTGAGGAGAGCTTGCTGACATTCAGAGTCAAACATAATGCAGCAGAGAACCTGGAAAAACATCAAAATTCAAACTTGAGGCATCATTTTGTCCCTGTGTCCGTCCCCAGTCCGACTACGACATGGTGGATTACCTGAACGAGCTGCGGGAGGGCTGCCTGGAGGCCTACACCGGGATCATCCAGGGGCTGAAGGGAGACCAGGAGAACGTGCACCGTGAGTGCCATCCAGCTTGGGAAAGATCCTGAAAAATCAGACACCTCCAAGCCCCCAGTTCCACTTTCCATGGGGAAAAGCCACTTTCCACTCCACCTGGTTTTTTGGGGCATTTAGAACCTTTCTAGCGGAGAAATATTCCCAAATATCCCATACAAACCTCCTTAAGCCTCCTTTTGGCTCTGTCCCTTCCCTTCAAATCAGCCAGTCGGTGCCACCTCACCCAGTGCCACATCCACCTGGTTTTTTTTGGGGCATTTAGAACCTTTCTAGTGGAGAAATATTCCCAAATATCCCATACAAAGCTCCTTTTGAGGTTGCCACATCCTTGGGCACGTCCCTGCTCCTTCCCTTAAAATCAGCCACATCCCTCAGTTCCACATCCACTGTTTTTTTGGGCATTAAAACCCTTCTAGTGGAGAAATATTCCCAAATATCCCTAAAATAAATAAATACAAACCTCCCTAAGCCTCCTTTTGGGGTTGGCACATCCTTGTCACCTGCTCCTTCCCTTCCTTTAAAATCATCCAGTGTCACCTCCAAACCACATCTCCTTTTTCCCTTTATTTCCCTGAATTCCTTTTTCCCCCTGAATTCCTTTTTTTTCCCCCATTTTTTGTCTGAATTCCCTTTTTTCCCCCCTTAATCCCCTGAATTCCCTTTTTTCCCCCTTAATCCCCTTTCCACCCCTTAACGCTCAGTGCCACATCCCCACATTCCTGGGACATTTCCAGGGATCCAGGATTTCCCCCTGAGCCTTCTTTCGGGATTGTCACACCCCTGTGACAACAAACCCTGAGAGCAAGGAACAGCAAAAATCCCAAATAATCCAGGACCCGATTCCCCTTCCCTCCCAGAGGAGCCGTTCCGGGTGGGATCCAGGTTGTTTTGGGAACACAAAACGTCCATCCCAAAAATTCCCAGCTCTGACCAAGCCTTTCCCCTGCAGCTGACGTGATGCTGGTGCAGCCCAGGGTGGAATTTATCCTCTCCTACATCGACCACATCGCGGGGGACGAGGATCACACGGACGGGGTGGTGGCCTGCGCCGCAGGACTCATAGGGTGAGGCCTCCCCATCCTCCTTTTCCTAGGAAAAATCCTGGAATTTGCCCTTTTTTCCTGAAGTTTTTAGTGTGAGTTTTGGGGTTGGAGTTTGGTGTTCGGCTCCAGGTGTGAAGCGATTCCACAGCTGAGAAAATCACCACAAAAACCCCAGATTTAGGATTTTTCCAGGAGTTTAGAACCAAAAAAAATTCCTCATCCTTAGGGAACAGAGAAATCCAGGTTGAAATCCTGGAATCTGCCCTTTTTTCCTGCCTCTCTGAAGTTTTTAGTGTGAGTTTTGGGGTTGGAGTTTGGTGTTTGGAAGCGATTCCGCAGGTAAGGGATGAGGTGAGAAAGTTATCGCAAAAATCGCAGGTTTAGGATTTTTCCAGGAGTTTAGAAGCAAAAAAAACTCCTCATCCTTAGGGAACAGAGAAATCCAGGTTGAAATCCTGGAATCTGCCCTTTTTTCCTGCCTCTCTGAAGTTTTTAGTGTCAGTTTTGGGGTTGGAGTTTGTTGTTCGACTCCAGGTGTGAAGCAATTCCACAGCTGAGAAAATCACCACAAAAACCCCAGATTTAGGATTTTTCCAGGAGTTTAGAAGCAAAAAAAACTCCTCATCCTTAGGGAACAGAGAAATCCAGGTTGAAATCCTGGAATCTGCCCTTTTTTCCTGCCTCTCTGAAGTTTTTAGTGTCAGTTTTGGGGTTGGAGTTTGTTGTTCGACTCCAGGTGTGAAGCAATTCCACAGCTGAGAAAATCACCACAAAAACCCCAGATTTAGGATTTTTCCAGGAGTTTAGAACCAAAAAAAACCCAAACCCCTCATCCTTAGGGAACAGAGAAAGCAATTTTTCCTGATGAATTTAAAGAAAATTATGGAGAAATCAACCTTTGGGCAAGAAATCGATTCGTTAATCACAATTTCCCCAAAATCAACGCCCCAGACCAGCATTTTTTACCACTCACCTCCTTTTTTTTCCCTAATTTTTCTGCTTCCAGGGATTTGTGTACAGCTTTTGGGAAGGATGTCCTGAAATTAGTAGAAGCCAGACCCATGATCCATGAACTGCTAACGGAAGGGAGGAGATCCAAGACGAACAAAACGAAAACCCTCGCCACCTGGGCCACAAAAGAGCTGAGAAAACTCAAGAACCAAGCTTGGTGAGGGCTCATCCTGGATTTTTTTCCCACCTAAAAAAATCAGGGAATTGGCTCAGCAGAGCCTGGGAAGAATCCCAATCCCAAAGTTCTGTTTTCCACTGGGTTGCTTTCCTTGTTTTTGGTGGAAAAAAGCCCCGTTTGGGGGTTTTTATTTCTCTTTTAATCCTACAAAGTCGATTTTTTTTTCCCCACATTTTTTTCTTCTGGGATTTGGGGTGTTGAAGTCTTTTATTTTTTGTGTAATCCTGGAATTATTAAGGTTGGAAAAATCTCTAGGATGGAGCCCAACCCAAGAGCCACATCCTCACATTTTTAACCACTTTTAGGGCTTTTAAGTCCCTTTTACCCCCTGAATTCCCTTTTTTTCCCCCCCAAATTCCTTTTTTTTTCCCCCTTAATCCCCTGAATGCCCTTTTTACTCCCCTGAATTCCCATTTTTTCCTCTGAGTTCCCTTTTTTCATCTTAATTCCCTGAATTCCCTTTCTCCCTTTAAATTCCCTGAATCCCCTTTTTATCCCTGAATTCTCTTAATCCCCTTTTCCCTTGAATCCCCCTTTTTAATTCCCTTTTCCCCCCTCAATTCCCTTTTTTCCCCTCGATTCCCCAAATACCTTTTTTCCCCCCTAAATCCCATTTTTTCCCCTTAAATCCCTTTTTTTTTCCCCTTGATTCCCCAAATCCCTTTTTTCCCCCCTAAATCCCATTTTTCCCCTTAAATCCCTTTTTTTTCCCCCCCTCTCCTTTTCCAGATCTGTTACCATTGGGACGACACCTGAGGACCCCCACTGGAAAAAAACAACAACACCAACAACACCAAGAGAAAAAAAAAAAAAAGGAAAAATCTCCAATCTCCTACAAAACCCCCCAAAAAAAAACCCCGGGAGTGAGGACGTGTGCGGAATGTTTGGGAATGAGAGGATGCTGAGGATGAGTGAGTGAGGCTCGGAACAAAAATCCCAACGTTTGGTGAGAACCCCGGCATCCAGGAGGGAATTCTGTGCCCCAAAAATTCCAAGGAAAACACCAAAAAAAAATAAGGGGAAAGAAAAAAGCAAACCTGAAAATTCCCAGGAGCGGCTGAGCTCGGAGGTGAAAATGAGGGAAAAACGGGGAAAATTGGGATTCAAGTGGTGCTCTGTGAGGTTTTGGCTGCTGGAGAGAGAGAGAGAGAGAGAGGTGGAAAATTGGGAATGTCCCAGGGATTTGGGAATGTCCCAGGGATTTGGGAATTTCCCAGGGATTTGGGAATGTCCCAGGGATTTGGGAATCTCCGGGATGAGGCAAATCCCAAAGGAGAGAGAAGGAATTTCAAGAGGAGTGAGTGTGTGTGAGTGAGGTCATATCCACATTCT
>NW_005087766.1:64211-83328 GCF_000331425.1 Pseudopodoces humilis | reverse complement strand
CCTCCTCCTCCTCCTCCTCCTCCTCCTCCGGCCCAGTTGGGACTGGGAGCGCGCTGGGATGGAGGCGGCGGGGCCTGGCTGCAGTCAGGGGGTGCCCGGCCCCCACCTTCCCCCACCTTTTCCCCTCGATTTTTATTCTCTTTATTTTTTTTGGTGAAATCACCTGATAAATGCCAACCGGCGGCCGCCGTTACTCATCCCGGTACCCTCCCGGTACCGCTTCCCCCCGGGGGCGGCTGCAGCTGACTCAGCACCTCCCCCCGGGACCCCCCCAGGGCCCCCCAAAGCCACTGTCCCCTTCGGGCCGGAGGACGTGTCACCTGGCCCAGCCGTGTCCCCACCATGCTCGCCTGGGTTTGGGGGGGTCCCAGCACCCTAAATCCTCTGCCTGGGGGCTGTCCCTGCTCCTGGGGGGTGGCGGGGTGCCGGTGGTGGCCCCGCTGTCCCCACGGTGGCGTTTGGTGGCTCTTGGGGGGGTGACAAAGTGACAAGGGACACAAGAGGGGTGGGCTGCGGTGACAGAGGGTGGGGTCTGTCACCTCCCGCCTGTCCCGAGAGCAGCGGGAGGATCCCCGGGGGGAACTGTCCCCTCCGAACTCCGGGGGTATCGTTTTTCCCAGCAAAACCCCCTCCAATTTCGGGCACCTTTAAGGTTTCTTTTCCCAGTTTCAGTTGGGTTGGGTTTTTTTTTTTTGACGTGTTGTTTTTTTGTTGGTTTTTTTTTTTCTTTTTTCTCCCTTTTCTCAGTGTTTTTATCATTTAGGGGAAAAACGAAACAATTCTCAGGGCTCGGGTCCCGCTGTCCCCTGCAGGGGGGAGGGACACGGGGACCGAGGATGCTCCTGGAGCTGCGCTGGGAGCTCGGAGCCAGCTCCGTGCAGGGCTGGGACTGTCCCGCTCCCCCTGGCCTCAGCGGGATCCTCTGATATCCTGGGAGCTCCAGCCGGAATCTCATTCCCTTTGTCCTTCCAAAGGCATCACCTGCAAGCACAAACCGATCCCAGCCAAGCGAGGAGTCCCGAGATCCAGAGGGGCTCCAGGAGGGATCCAGGGGGGATCCAGGGACCCCCAGCTCTGCTCGGGGGTGGCGGTGGCAGCTCGTCCCCGCGTCCGCTCCCTCGGGGTTTATAGGAAACGGCTCTGCGAGGAAGCGCCCGGCTCTCCTGCCCGGGTGAGCGTTTCTTTCCAGCCGTGGGCGCCCCGAAAGGCCCCTCAGTGATCCGGTGTGAGTCAAAGCCGGAGCCCTGGGGTGTAACCACAAGCCCCAGAGCTGCCGTGTCACGGGGGAGCCGTGCCAGAGGCGTTTATAAGAAATGGGGGGGCTGCCCTGCGGGGGGAGGGAGCCGGGCTGGCACCGCGGCTGTGCCCACCCATGGGGACAGCTCCGATCTTAACCCGCGTGATCTGCCAGGGGCCCGGCGTCCCTGAGCTTCGGCCTCTCAGCTCAGCCCCTCCCCAGGCGTGTCTGGGTCGCCCCAAAGCGCCCAAACCAGCCAAGGGTGCCCAGAGCACACTGAGGTGAGCCCAGGCACCTGATCCAGCTGGGGGTCCCGGCTGGATAGCAGCATCGTCCTCAGGCCCGTGTCCCCCCAGGGTCCCCTGGGCACACTTGGGCACCCCTGGGCACCACTGGGCACACCTGGGCACCTTTGGGCACCCCTGAGCACTGTGTCCAGCAGGGTGGGGGGTTCCTGCACCATCCCTGTATCCAGCTGTGTTCCCGGTGCCAGCATCACCCCTGTATCCAGCTGTGCCCCAGGATGGAACCCCCAGCATCACCCCTGTATCCAGCTGTGTCCCAGGATGGAACCCCCAGCATCACCCCTGTATCCAGCTGTGCTCCAGGATGGAACCCCCAACATCACCCCTGTATCCAGCTGTGTTCCCGGTGCCAGCATCCCTCCAGGGTGCCCACATCCCTCCCAGCTGCCCGAATCCTCTCTCTGCCTCACCCCGGGGTACCCACACCCCGAGCGGGGCTGCTCCCCACATCCCCCCGCTTCTCCTGCCCCGCCTGTCCCCGCTGTCCCCGTCCCACGCTTGTGACCCCTCGCTTTCCTGGAGAGACACGAGGATTCCACCCGTGGGGATAGGGAACAGCGGTGGTGGCACCTGCAGTGCCCGGGGACCTCCCGCCCTTCACACCCGGCGCATCCCAGCCTGGGGGAGGACGCGCCGTGTCCCCTCCTGGCCAAGCCACCGCAGTGTCCCTGATCCCCGTGACGGGACCGGCTCTTTGCAGCGTGACCCCCTCCCGGTCCCCGCGGCCTGAAATGACAGCGCGGGGAGTGGGGACACGCACACAGCGCACAAACACAGCCCCGGCTGCCATGTGCCCAGCGCCATCGCGGCTGTCGCGGAGAGACAAGTGCCACCGGGCCCCTCGGGGAGCCGCGGGCCGGCCCGGACCCGCCGCCGAGCTGCGGGGAGGTGACGGAGCCAACGCGCCGTGACACGGGGCTCGCGGACCCCCCCTCGCCACGGCCAGAGCCTCGCCAGAGCCCGCCGGGGGGAACTTCTCGGCTGTCACAACCCATCTGCGTCCGGGACAGCGTCTGCCGGCGCCGTAAGTGGGGTTAAACTCGGGGTCACCCGGATCGAGCATCCCAAAGGGGGGGTTTGGTGGATAGGAACATTCCCCGTCCCCTCCCTCCCCAAATTCCTCCGTGTGCTGGCACCCCCCGTTGTCACCAGGGTGATGCTCTGGGCAGAGACAGTGTCCCCCGCTCCCTGCGGGGCTCTCGGGGACAGCAGAGGTGGTGGCCCCGTGGCTGATGTGTCCCCAGGGAGCTGATGTGTCACCGCGGCCATGGGGACACGCGGGGCCGGGAGGGACATGACCCGCGGCTGGCCCCGCTCTGGCCGCTGGCCCAAAATCCAGCAGCCGGCGGCAGCCTGAACTCGCCGTGACCCGCCGGGACCGTGGCTGCGGCCACCGCGGGGCCACCCCAGCACCGGGCCACCCTCACGGGGTCACTGCGCTCCCGGATGGATCCCGATCCTCCACGGGAAAACTGGGGGTGTCCTACACCCCTCCAGGGCTGCGACAGCGGCGTTTTGGGGACAATCTGGCCCTGCCTGGTTGCAGGAGCCGGGTGCCGGCCAGGTGGGATTTGGGGCTGGGGTCCCGCGGGTCTGGCAGAGGTTCATGGTGTGGGTGGCGTGTGCCACTGCCATCACCTCCATCGCCCCCTCCCCTCCTTCTCGTCCCCCCCCGTCACCGTCCGGGCTCTCGCGGTGTCGCCGGACCCAGGGGCGGCTCCTTTTAACCCGCGGCTGAAATGAAACCGGCTCCGGCTCCTTCCCCGTGACCTATTTTTAACATTTGATCGCAATTTGTTTGCTTTTTGTTGTTTTTCCTTCTCTCTCTCCTCTCCTTTCCTCCCTCTTCCCTCGCTCCGGCCCCGGGTGCGAGCGCGGTGTCAGCCCCGCGTCACATCAATTAACGCGCGCGGGGCGTCATTTGTCACTTTGCATTTCCCCCAGGCCCCCTCGCCGTGGCCGCGGCGGTGGCGGGGGGCGCAAGCCGGGCTGGGGGTGACCCCCCCGGGGGTCAGGGGGACGGGAGGTTTTGGGGAGGGGGGACCCGGCGGTCGCCGCTGCCGCCGCCCACCTCGGTGGGGTCCCGGTGTTGGGTACGAGGGTCGCTGGCGGGGGCCGGGACACCCGAGTCCGGAGCCCCCCCCGGCCCCGAGCAGCCGGTGCCGACACCTCCACTTCCGTCGGCAGGGCCCCCACGGGTATTTTTAACTCCCGGCTCTGCCGCTTGGCACGCGTTGAGTGCCCGTCGCCGCCGCTGTCCCGCCTCCGGTTGTCCCCCCGCCCCGGTCCGAGCAGTCCCCGGGGCAGAACCGGACCCACCGGGGCAGCACCGAACCCCTCGGGGCAGAACCGGACTCTGCAGGGCAGCACCGAACCCCCCGGGGCAGCACCGAACCCCCCGGGACTGCACGGGACGGGATTTGGGCTGATGGGGCAGGAACGGACCCTGCTGGGGATGATCAGAGCAGGGTGGGACCCCACAGAGTGGGATGGGGCCGTGCAGGACAGGATGGGATCCCATGGGGCAGGGTGAGATCCCATGGGGCAGGATTGGATCCCATGGGGCAGGACTGGATCCCATGGGGCAGGATTGGATCCCATGGGGCAGGGTGAGATCCCAAGGGGCAGGGTGAGATCCCATGGGGCAGGGTGGCATCCCATGGGGCAGGATGGGATCCCATGGGGCAGGGTGGGATCCCATGGGGCAGGATGGGATCCCATGGGGCAGGGTGGGATCCCATGGGGCAGGACCGTATCCCATGAGGCAGGATGGGATCCCAAGGGGCAGGATGGGATCCCGTAGGGCAGAATGGGGGGCTGGAAAGCAGGAACAGAATCCATGGGGCAGGATCAGACGCTGTGGGGGAAGGTGGAACCCTGCAGGGCTGGCCCTTGTGGCTCCTGCAGGGCAGGACCCTCCAGGTGGCGATGGGATGCTGTGGGACAGGACGGGATCTGGCAGACGGGACCGTCCCCTGTGGGTCAGGATCGGTCCCAGTGGGACAGGATCGATCCCAGTGGGGGCGGATTGATCCCAGTGTGTCAGGACCACTACCTGTGGGGCCGGATCCACATCCCCATCCCTCTCACCGGGCAGGACCACCCTCATCCCCATCCCAGAGGGGTCCAGCCCCCCATGTCCCCACATCACCCGTGTTCCCCCGGCCCACGGGACCCCTCCCCTGTCCGGATCCCCGACCGGGGGGGGACTTTGGGGAGGGCTGTGGCGGCGGGGCGGGTGATCCCGCACACGCGGTGCCCGCGGGGGCCGCGTGTTGTCAGAAGCTGTAGCCCGTGTCTCGCCCGCCGTCCCCCCGCGCACATCACTCCCCGGCCTTCGCCTCCCGCTGACGAAGAGGAAGGGCCGGGGGCGCCAGCCCGGAGCCCCCCGCGCCCCCGTCACGCTAAGCCGGCCGGACAGGGGCTGCAGCCCCCCGGCGCTCCCCAGGGAGCCGCGGCTCTTCGCCGAGGATGCGGCTCCCGCTGAAGAAAATCGCCTCGTACAGGAGCGGGGCGAGGGGCCGGGGACGGCGGCGGGGGGTGAAACGGACTCCCCCCGGCCCGGCGGGTGCTGGCGGGGGGGCTCCGCGGACCCTCCGAGCCGCGCACGGTGGCGGCCTGATGCGCTCACACGGGCACAGCTGCGCCCTTGCACACCCGTGGGGTCCCCGGCACACCCGGACACCCACCCGGACCCCTCTCACACTCGGGGAGCCCCTCGCACACCCCGAAAGCCCCCTCAGCCCCCCCAGCCCTTCACACATACCTTTACACACCCACGGACACCCCCGGGCACACCCTTGCACACCCACGGACACCCCCGGGCACACCCTTGCACACCCACGGACACCCCCGGGCACACCCTTGCACACCCACAGACACCACCGGGCACACTTTTGCACACCCACGCAGCCGCTGATCCCCTCCCGGTGTTCCCGGCCCACTCGCGAGAGGCACCCCGGACACGGTGACAGCCGAGCGCGGTGTCACCGAGCCGGGGACACGGTGGGCAGCTCACGCTGCCGCCTCCCACGCGGGGCTGCCGTGACCAGGCTGAGGAAGAGGAGGAGGAGGGTGGCTCTCCGGGGGAGAGGGGACAGGAGGGACCAGTGACCCTGGGCCACCGCTCGGTCCCGGCAGCGGGACCACCCCAGGGAGGGGATTTTTGGGGGGAATCTCCTGCCGGGACCCCCTGTGCCCCCCGGGTGCGCAGTGACAGTGGCGTTGGACAGGGGACGCGGGGGACACGGGGGGCATTGGGGACACGGGGACACGGGTGACACGGGGGACACGGGTGGCACGAGGGACACGGGTGACACGGGGGACAGCGGTGCTGGCGGCGCGGGGCTCAGCACCAGCGGGGTTTTGGGTGGCAGCGGCTGGAACGATGTTAATGACTTTTCTTCCTGTCGCTCTCCTTTTACACCGAGGGCAGCTCCGTAACCAGAGCCGCTTCCTTCCCCGAGATTAAGGAGCCGTCTGCTCGCCCTCCCCGGGCCGCTGAGCCACCCCCCGCCGCCCCGCCCCGCCGAGCTGCCACCGAATTGTCACCCCCGGCTGGCCCTGGTGGCGCTGGGGAAGGGGACACCCACCCCTGTCACCCTTGGGTGCCCCCTTTCCCACGAGGTGCGGGGGGCTGAGCGCCCTCCCAGCGCTGCTCAGGAATTGGGCGGGGGGGTTCGAGAGGCTCCCCACGACCCCCTCCCCGCTCCCCTCCTTCCCTCCCCTCCCTGGGGCTCCCCCAAAGCGGGGGGCTGCAGGGGGGTTTGGGGCAGGAAGAGGAGGGTGACACCTCCGGGGTGCAGCGTGAGGAGCCGCGGCCTGGGGGGGGACCCTCCACGGGGGGAACCGAGCCCCCCCAAACCCACCACCGCTCCCCGGCCGTGACTCGATTTCCCCAGCCCGCTGTGACTCACAGGACGCTGCTGGTGGCGAGGGACCCGGCCAGCTTTTGCGGGGGGGGGGGGACAAAATCCTTGTGGTGGCCCCACTGTGGGACAGGAGGGAACCCGGGGGAGTTTGGGGAGGGGTCCCAGGGTCTCTCTGCTCCGGGGTAGGGAGCGGGGATGAGGATCCGTCCATCCCAGCCGGCGCTGGCTGCAGGTGGGCGGCGGATGCGGCCCCGGGCCGGGGGTCCCCCGGGTGGGTGGCAGGTGGCCGGGCAGGGCCGGGAGCCCTGCGGTTTGCAATTCATCCCTCCATGAAGCGCTCGTCACCGCTCTGCCTTCGAGCAGCGGCGAGATGCAAATTCCTCCGGGGTGGGGGCAGTATTTTTGGTTTTCCCTGAGACCAAATTTAGCCCCCCGCGGGTGCCCGGTGCCCTCGTGCTCGTTTTTAATAATGAAAACAGGAACGATGCCACTGACTAAGAAAATTACCCTCAAGTTTCCCCCTCGGTCCCCAGAAGCCAAATTCCTGCCGGCTCCTTCCACGGCAGAGGCAGAACCTGCCCGGGGGGCTGGGCTGGAGGGAGCTGTGAGGACACTTTGGGGACACTTTGGGGACTTCAGAATTGCACCCCCGGCTGGATTCAAGCCTCTGCCCGGTCCCTGTGCGGGGTTTTGGTGGCGGGATGACACGGTGACATTCCCCAGAGGGGACAGGGGATATCCGGGATGATCCCCCCACCAAGGGTCTCAGCGTGCCGGGAGACCCCCAGGGATGGGAGAAACTGAGGAACGGGGCGATGCCAGGCTTGGCTCAAGGATGTTTGGGATGCCCGGGAATCCACAAGGGATGTGGCCCGTGGTGACAAATGTGTCCCCAACCCGCCCGGGGCGTATCCTGCAGCCGAGCCGCTTCCTCCTGGCCCCTCTGTGCGGGCGTTTGGCGAGTGCCGGAAGCCACACGGGTGCCCAGGAGGGAGCGGGCACGGCGGCCACACGGTGCTGGCCTCGGCCACCACCGTCCCCCACCCCCGGGGATCCTCGGCTGTGCCACGCGAGCCCGGCATCAGCCACCGGCAGAGGGGAAACTGAGGCACGGCGCTGGGAAGGGAGGGGCTTTAACCCCGAGGAGGTCCCGGAGCTCCCGCGCTCCAGGAAGGGCCCTGGGGGGTGAGGATGGAGGGGGGTGGGGAGGGGTCGGACCCCAAATCTCGGTGGTCCCTCTTTGTGGAGGGCCGAGCTCAGGACTGTCCCATCCCAAGGAACCCTGTGTCCCGGAGGTGTCCGGGGTGTCCCAGAGGTGTCCGGGGTGTCCCGGAGGTGTCCCGGAGGTGTCCGGGGTGTCCCACAGGTGTCCTGGGTGTCCCGAAGGTGTCCGGGGTGTCCCCGAACACCCCTGTCGCCTGCCGATGGGACAGCTGGTGGTCAAGGTGACCGTCAGGACACGGCTCCTGTCCCTCCTGTCCCTCCTGTCCCTCCTGGCCCTCCTGGCCCTCCTGGCCCTGCGCGAGTCCCGGCTGCACGGGGACACTTGTGACAACAATCTCCCCAGGAGTCCTGCCGCGTCTTCCAGTGTCCCTGGTGTCACTTTACCGTGCCAGGGGGACACTCAAGGGCGTGACATCCTGGGGACAGGGCCACACTCCTCGTCCCTCCCCTCCGGACCCCTCTGGCACCATCCAGGACCCTCAGGGCGAGGGGTGGAGGTGGCGGGTCCCCAGCTGTGGGCACGGTGGGGACACTGGCGAGCCCGACACCCTCTGGGTGGCCACGCCGGCTGATCCCGCAGCGGGGACAGCGTCCGTGTGAATTTATCCTCGGCGGCGATGGCAAAACGGGAATGAATTAGCACGAGGTGACGTCAGGAGCGTTTGTGCCTCAGCGCTCGCTTCCCCCCCCCCGTTAATGAGTGGCTTCCCCCCCTCCCCATCCTTAACCCCCCCTCCGGCCTTTGTTTTCCCTCCTGGAAAAATATTATTCTTGAAATTTCCTTGTTTTCCTTCTTTTTCTCACTTGGGAACTCGGCAGAGGAGGAGGGGGGTGTCTCTGCTCGGTGGGTGGGGAGGGGGTGGCAGCGCCCTGGCGGTCTGGGGGTGCCCCGGGAGGGTGGGGACAGCTGGACGGGGGGATGCTGTCCCCACTGCCAACCTCAGGGAGTCCGAAAAGCGTGGGGAGGGGGCGGCGGGGGTCAGCAGGAGGGGCTTTGCAGAGAGATTGAAGGCCGGGATCCCTCTGAACAATGGCACGGCTGGAAAGGCGGCCCGGGTGGCTGCTGAGCTGTGTCTGCTGGGCCAATCCACAACCCCCGGGACACCCCCGAGCCCCTCCCGCCTGCCCCGGCGGTCCCGGCGGTCCTGGGGGTCCCGTCCATCCACCCCTCAGGCCGCCCTGCGCAGCCTTAACTCCCCATTTCCTCCTGCCCCACAGCTCCGGGGAGAAGCAGGGCTGTCCCCATTCCTCATTGACCCATCCCTGTCCCCATCCTCATCCCTGTCCCCATCTCCACCCCAGTTATCCTCACCCGTGTTCCCATCTCCAGTTGTCCCCATTCCCATTCCTGTCCCCATCTCCGTTCCTGTCCCCTGTCCCCATTCCTGTCCCCTTCATGCTATCTTGTTCCCATCCTTATCCCCGTCCCCATTCCTGTCCCTTGTCCCTGTCTCCGTCCCCAGTCCCGTGCCTTGTCCCCATCCCTGTCCCCATTCCTTGTCCCCATCCCTATCCCTGTCCCCACTCCTGTCCCCTGTCCCCTGTCCCCTGCTGCTCCCGCTGTCCCGTGGGGATCTCCACCCGTGACCGCGGATCCCAGGGGGTTCAGGGCTGCCTTTTCTCTCTTCAGGGGTCCCCTTTTCCCTCTTTCCCCACCCGCAGGTGTCGGGAAGGACCCAGAGCTGCCCGGAGCGGGGACAGCGGCACTGTCACCCGTCCTTCCGTGCGGTGTGGGAGCGGCGGGGTGGCACCGAGCCCCACCGGGAATGGAAAATATTGACGGGAGCCGAGCTGGGCACCTGCCAAGGGAAGCGGCCAGGGCAGAGCCAAATGCCTCGGTGGCGGCTGCAGGGGACACCGGGACTTCCCCAGGCACAGCGGGGTCAAGGACAAGTGCCGGGAAGGCCTGGCCTCGGGGTGGGCACGGGACAGGCACGGGACGGGCTCGGCTGAGCTCCCCGGGGGTCTCAGAGCACCCCAAAACCAGCGGAAGAGAGGGGACCGAGCCCTCATCGTGTCACCCCTCCAGCAGCGACACCAGAGTAGGGGAGGACCCCAATTATCCCTTCCCCGTGTCCCCCCAAACCCCACGGCGGGAGCGTGGCCCCCCCACCTTGTCCCTCCATCCCCACACTTGTCCCCGGTGTCCCCACCCCTGCCACGCTCCTCCCGTGTCCCCCCATCTCCTCCTCCCCGTGCCCCACGTCCCCTCCACGTGTCCCCCGTCCCGTCCCTGGCTCCGGGTCCCCCTCCCCGCCCCCGGCCCGCCCCGGTTCGGTGCCGCCCCCGCGGGGGTGGGGAGGGTTGGCAGGGCGGAGCTCCCGGAGCGGAGCCGCTTCTTTGGATAAGAGGCGCGGGGCCCTGTGCCGGTGGAGCGTGTGAGGGCAGCGGCACCGGCGGGGCGCGGAACATCCCCCCCTCAGCCCACGGCGCTTTTCGGGCTTTTCTGGGTGTTTTCGGGTGTTTTTTTGCGGGGTTATTTTTTTTTTGTTGGGTTTTTTTTTCCCCACATTCCTTGGCTGTCCCAGAGCCGCCGCCGCAGCTCGGGGACCCCCACCCGGGACCACCGGGCATGGAGGGGGCGGCGGGAACCCGGCCAGGCGGGCAGCGCTGACCGGAGCCGCGTCCCGGGGCCGCCGCCGGCGGGGACCCCCCATGAGCGGCTGAGCGGGGCCGGTGCCCCCCGCCCGTCCATGGGCGCGCTGGAGCCGGGCACCGGAGCCCCCCGGGCCGCCGCCCCCATGCTCAGCACCGCCGCCAGCCTCGCCAAGGAGCCGCCGGGCCCCCGGGACGCCGCAGCCGCTTTCTTTGGTGATGGCGGGGGACCGGAACCGGGAGCACCCCCGCTCTCTTACGGCGCTCCCGGCGGTTTCGGCGGCCGGTTCCTGGGGCCGTGCCCGCCGTACCGGGCTCCGCCGCCTCCCGCCGCTCCGGTGGAAGGTTACGCGGGTGCCGAGGGCGGTTTCGGCGGCGGGGGGGGCCCGCTGTGCCCCCCGCTCTGTGCCCTGCCCGGCTACAGGGCGGCCGGGAAGGTGCAGGTGATGCTCAACAATTACCCGCTCTGGGCCAAGTTCCACAAGCACCAGACCGAGATGATCATCACCAAACAGGGCAGGTGAGCCGGGAGGACCGGGAGAGAGCTCTGGGGGAGGACCGGAGAGCCGGGGAGAACCGGGGGGAACCGGGAGGAACCGGGAGGAACCGGGGCTGAGGTGCGGCGGGGAGCTGGGAGGGACTGGGATGCGCTGGAGCGCACCGGGACGGAGCGGGAATGGGGATGGGAGGGGACAGGGAACTGTCGCAAGACGCGTGAGGCAGCGCAGGGGACCTGAGGGCACCGAGGGGAACCTGAAAGCACCGGGGACAGAGACCGGCAGCGCCACCCGGACCCGCACGGGCACACCGGGGGTGGCGGGGGTCCGGTGTGGCACGGGGGGTGCGGGGACACCGGCAGTGAGGGGGGTGGGACAGGCCGGGGGGGGCTGAGGGGTCCTGCCTCGCCTCCCTAAAGAGCTGGGAGGTGTTTGTGGAGCTGGGGGTGCAAGAGGGGGCTCCCAGGTTTCGAGAAAAGCCTGGGAGGAGGAGGCAAAGCACCCCAGACATCCCCTGGTGCTGTTCGCTTGGGGAGCTTGTGGGAAGGAGAAAAGGGTCTGGGGGTGTCCCCACGTGTATCAGGGAGGGACAGGGGACTCGGTGACAGGAAGGTGGCAGAGGTGGTGTCGCTGCCAGGGGTCTGCGGGCGGCTTTGATCCGGCCCCAACCCACGGGCCGGATCCGGAGCTCGGCGCTGCAACAAGTGGCGAGGAGCTGCTGCCGCCCCGCAGCGCCGTGCGAGGGTGGGTGACACCCCCGCCACTCGCTGTCCCCTCCGTGGGGTGAAAACCCCCTCGCTGCTCTGTGGGGCAGCCTGCCCCACGTGTGACCAGGGAAGGGGGAGCGTCCTGGCCACGTCTTGCTTGCCAAAAGCGCCTTTGGTGTCGCCACAGCCCTCGCTGTCCCCTCCGTGCCGCCTCCGGCCCGCGCTGCAGGTTCCCGGGGCTGGGAGAGGGTCGGGGGGGTTTTGGGGGGGGTTTAGAATTATCCCCACCTCTGTCAAAACCTCAGTTTGGGGGGTCTGGGTGCCACGCGGGCCCTGTGGGGGTCCAAGACTCTCAGCAAGGGGAGCCCAAAATGCTGAGCTCGTCCTTCGTCCCCACGTGATGAGGATGAGGAGGAACCGGATTTTGCTGCGCTTCGGGTGTCTCAATGGGATCAGGCTGGGAATGGGATCACTGGAAACGGGATCAGGCTGGGAATGGGATCAGGCTGGGAATGGGATCAGGCTGGGAATGGGATCACTTTGGGAATGGGATCAGGCGGAATGGGATCACAGTCTGGGAATGGGATCACTGGGAATGGGATCACTCTGGGAATGGGATCACTTTGGCAATGGGATCACTTTGGCAATGGGATCACTGGCAATGGGATCACTCTGGCAATGGGATCACTCTGGCAATGGGATCACCAGCAATGGGATCACTCTGGCAATGGGATCACTCTGGCAATGGGATCACCAGCAATGGTGATCACGGTGGCAATGGGATCACTCTGGCAATGGGATCACTCTGGCAATGGGATCACCAGCAATGGGATCACTTTGGCAATGGGATCACTGGCAGTGGGATCACTCTGGCAATGGGATCACTCTGGGAATGGGATCACCAGCAATGGGATCACTCTGGCAATGGGATCACCAGCAATGGGATCACGGTGGCAATGGGATCACTTTGGGAATGGGATCACTCTGGCAATGGGAACACAGCAGGGCTCACACAGAGCTCAGCCGCCACCAGATCATCCCGAGGGGCTCCCCAAACCCTCTGCCCAGGGGGAAACAGAGCCGCGTCCCCCCGCTGTGCCCTCAGCAGCTGGCACAGCCCCCCCTGCAGCCCCCCCTGCCCAGCCCCATCCCCGTGCCCGGGGGGTCCCTTTCTGCCCGGCCTCGCCCCCCGGCTCGCTCGGCCGAGAGACAGATGGTGTCACTTCGATGCTGAGCCCAACCTGCTTAATGTGTTGGAAGTCTAAACACGTTAGGGCCGCTTGGTTTGCCACGGCCCCGCTCCCAGCGCCGGCACGGATGGGGTGACACGTCCCCAGTGCCACCCTAGGGGGTGACACGTCCCCAGTGCCACCCTAGGGGCTGCCGGGGACCCCAAACCGGCGCTTGTCACCCGCCGCCCTTCAGGCCTTGCAGGAATGTGCTGAAATTCCGCTTTTTTGGGGTTTTTCTCCCCCCTTTTCTCCTCTTTTTCCCAGCTGGGTGCTGGGAGCTCTCCCTGCTGTGTCAGGGTCTGGGAAATTGGGGTGGCCCCACAGATCCCATCCCCCCCCTGTCCTGCCCGGACTGAAACCAGGCGATTTTGGGTTTTTTTCCCCAGCACCATCCCCCCACGATGAGGGGCTGAGTGAGGGGGGGGCTCGCTCTGTGCAGGGGGGGCTCGGGGCGAGCCCAGCCCGTGGGGAGCGTCAAAGTCAGAGCCACAGAACATCCGTTTTCCCCCGAGCCTGAGCCGCTCGTGCAGCGCTCGGCGTGCAGGGCTGCTGAGACAGGAAAAACCCCAGCGCGGGGCTCCAGGGGGGCCTGAACCCCAAAAAGGGGACCCGAACCCCAAAAGGGGATGCGAGGGGAATCTGAACCCCAAAAAGGGGACCCGAACCCCAAAAAGGGTATCCGAGTGGGGACCCGAAACCCAAAAAGGGATCCAAAGTGGGACATGAACCCAAAAGGGGACCCGAGGAGGGACCCGAACCCCAAAAGGGGATCCGAGGGAGGACCTGAACCCCAAAAGGAGACCCGAAAGGGGACCCGAATCCCAAAAGGGGATTCGAGGGGGACCCGAACCCCAAAAAGGGGACCCGAGGGGGACTCGAACACCCAAAAGGGGACTTGTCCCCCAAAAAGGGGATCCGAGGGAGGACCAGAACCCCAAAAGGGGACCCGAAGGGGACCCGAACCCCAAATCAGGGACCTGCCAGGCTGGGGGGCTCTGGGGCAGGACATGGGACACGTTCCCATCCCGCCGGTTCCTCAGCGCTGATGGGGTGCAGCCCCCCCCCGGGACCCCCGGGGAGGATTTGGGGCTGGGGGCTGGCTTGGGGACACGGTGGCACTGGGGTGACCCTGGCCAGGCGCTGGGATTTTACTGCTGCCGCCTTTCCTGCCGTGCCGCGCTCGTCCCGAGCCACCCCGACATCCAAACCCAAATTCCTGCCGCTCTCCCACCCTGTCCCCGTCCCCCCCCGAGGTCCCCCCGAGGTCCCCCCGGGTCCCCTCCGGTCCCCCCGGGTCCCCCCCGGTCCCCCCGGGTCCCTCGGGGCTCTCCAGCTCAGGATTTCTGTGGAAACCCCCAAGGACTCTCCGGGCACGGGGAATTCCTGCCCTGGGGTTCTGCGGCCGAGCCGCTGCACTTTGGGGTGACGCAGGTCCCGTCCTGGCATTTTGGGGGTGCTCAGGGGCTGGCCCTGACTTTTGGGGTGTCACGGGGCCTGCCTTTGCCTTTTGGGGTTACACAAAGGGGTTTTTTGCATTTTGGGGTTACACAAAGGGGTTATTTTGCATTTTGGGGTTACACAAAGGGGTTATTTTGCATTTTGGGTTACATAAAAGTTGGGGTTTTTTCCCTTTTGGGGTTACGCAGGGATCCCTGTGTTTTGGGGTTACCAAAGGGGGTTGTTTTTGCCTTTTGGGGTTACACAAAGGGGTGTTTTTTTTGCCTTTTGGGGTTTTGCAGGGATCCCGGTGTTTTGGGGTCACACGAGGCTTTGATTTGAGGGGTGGCCGAGCACGAGGAGGGGACACCAGAGCTGGCAGCGCCCTTTGGGGACACTCGGGGCTGGCTGTCCCCACACGGGCTGGCCTGGGGACACGGCGTGCCCGGCTGGCAGCTGTGTCCCGCTTGTCACCGTGTCCCGCTGCGCTGGGACATCGAGCCTGTCACCCACAGCGGGCAGCGCAGATGTGCAGATGTGCAGATGTGCAGATGTGCAGTGCAGATGTGCAGTGCAGATGTGCAGATGTGCAGTGCAGATGTGCAGATGTGATGTGCAGATGTGCAGATGTGATTGTGCAGATGTGCAGATGTGCAGATGTGCAGATGTGCAGTGCAGATGTGCAGATGTGCAGTGCAGATGTGCAGATGTGCAGATGTGATGTGCAGTACAGATGTGCAGATGTGCAGATGTGGAGATGTGATGTGCAGATGTGATGTGCAGATGTGCCGCACAGCTGGCCAGTGGCACCGAGGCTCGTCCTGCTGTGGCACCGTGGCGAGTATTGTGTCACGGTGCCATGCACTGGTGTGTGAGCATGTCATGTCACGGTGCCATGCACTGGTGTGTCACCACTGCGCCGTGTCACCGTGCCATGTTTTGGTGTGTCACCATTCCACGTCACCGTGCCATGTCCAGCAGCTGTGCCATGTCACCGTGCCGTGCTTTGGTGTCACCGTGCCATGTCCGGCAGCTGTGCCATGTCACCGTGCGGTGCTTTGGTGTCACCGTGCCATGTCCAGCAGCTGTGCCATGTCACCGTGCGGTGCTTTGGTGTCACCGTGCCGTGTCCAGCAGCTGTGCCATGTCACCGTGCCATGCCGTGCCACCCCGCCGTGTCCCCAGCCCCACACCTGTGCCCCACCGCCGTGCAGCAGCGGGGGTTGGCACATGTCCCCCGCGGCCGTGGTGGCTCCTGCGGTCCCCGCGCTGCCGTCGGGGGAGGAGGAGGAGGAGGAGGCTCAGGAAGCCGCAGCCCCCCCGTGTCTGCCGGGGGCTGCCGAGGCTCCGCTCCTGGGGGGGTTTTGAGCTCCTGGACCTCCTCTCCTTCCCCCCGTGTCCCCACCAGCCACCGCAGTGTCCCCAGTGCCACCAGCCGCTCTCTCGCTGTCCCCGTGACGCCCCAAACCCCAAAACAAACCCCTCAGCGGGTGAACCCAGCGCTGCCCACCCGTCCTTTTGGAGGGGGGCACCTCCCAAACCGCACTGCCCGAGCCCCGGGGAGCCGAGGATTTAAAAATAAAGGCGAGGCGAGCGCGGTTTCGGGTCTTGCCCCCACCCTGCCGTGCCCGGCCGGGCCCGTGCGGTTTCCCCGCGGCAGCAGCAGCGTGTGAGCGCCGAGCCGAGCCGGGCAGCGCCGGGGAACGCGCTGTGAGAGCAAAAGGCATAAAAAAACAACGCCAAAAAACTGGTTTTGTTGGTTTTTTTTCAATCTCTTTGCACCTCGCAGCAGCTCGGCTTGGTGCAGAAGCCGCGCTGGGAGCTCGGCCCGGGGGTGGCCGGTGCCTCGGCTCGGGGCTGCGGCGGCACCCAGGCGGTTTTTAATGTGGTTGTAATTTTTTATCGGCGGCTGGAACCCCCCTTTCCTCCGTGCAGCCGCGTTGTGATCGCTCCAGAGGAGATGGGAGCTGGCGGGGGAGGCTCCTTTGGGGACAGAAAAGGGGAAAACGGGGTCTGGGAGGGCTCGGGGGGAGCGGGGATGCTCAGGGCCAGGATCGCTGCTGAACGCGGGGAGCGCCTCCTCACCACGGCTGCTTTCTCCTTTATCTTTTTATCTTTATCTTTTTATCTTCTTTTTATTCTCCTTTTTATTCTCTTTATCTTTTTGGTTTTAGTCTTCTTTATCTTCTTTTTCTTTTCCTCCTGATTTTTCTCCATTTCCCCCTCTTTTCCTTCTTTGCTCTCTTCTTTTTTGTTCTTCTTTTTCTTTTGTTCTCTCCCCTTTCCCCCTCCTTTTTCTCTTTTTCTTAATCTTCATTTTCTTCTCTCTCTTTTTTTTTTTTTCTCTTCTCCTTTGTTTCTTTCTCTTTCTATTTTTCCATTTATTTTTAATTTTTCTCTTTCTTTTTCTATTCCCCACTCTCTCGCAAGGGCAATTTTGAGTCAGCCACCACCCGCTGAATTTTCTTTCCACTGCTCTTCCCCCGGCGCTGCCCGAGCCCCGTTTCCTGGGGGGGCCAGGGCCGATCCCCACCCCCGAATCCCCCCATTTCTCCCCTCGGGAATTCGGGGTGACTATTCCCGGTGCCTGGGGGATCCCGGTGTCCCCCGGGCGGGTTTGGGGGGGGTCCGGTGACATTAACGGGGTGACATTGCAGAGCTGGGGGGTCGCTGGTGTTCAGCTCCGGCCATCGGAGATCCAGAAACTCCCAAAATTCCACGGCTGGGGAGGCCAGCGAGCCTCAGCTGGCCACTGGGGGCTACTGGGGGCTACTGGGGGCTACTGGGGGCTACTGGGGGCTACTGGGGGCTACTGGGGGCTACTGGGGGCTACTGGGGGCTACTGGGGGCTACTGGGGGCTACTGGGGGCTACTGGGGGCTACTGGGGGCTACTGGGGGCTACTGGGGGCTACTGGGGGCTACTGGGGGCTACTGGGGGCTACTGGGGGCTACTGGGGGCTACTGGGGGCTACTGGGGGCTACTGGGGGCTACTGGGGGCTACTGGGGGCTACTGGGGGCTACTGGGGGCTACTGGGGGCTACTGGGGGCTACTGGGGGCTACTGGGGGCTACTGGGGGCTACTGGGGGCTACTGGGGGCTACTGGGGGCTACTGGGGGAGCCTGGGGCGAGTGATGGCCAGAGCAGGGAGCAGAGCTGCCCCAGCCCGGATTTGAGGGGACACCCGGCTGACACGCGGGGTGCAGCCCCCCGGGGTGGGGTGGCAGCTGCCACCCCGTGGTCCCCCCCGGTCCCACCGTGTCCCCTTCCTGCCCTTGGCGCGGGCTGGCGCCCGGCCCGAAATAGCAGCGGTGTTGGTTTCCGATCCGGAAGGTGCTTGGGGAGGGGGAGGAAGATACCGGGGGAGGGGGGGGCTCGGCCCCCACAGCAGCCCCCCAGCTGCCGGGGTCACTCAGCTCCTCACGGGCACCCAGCCCGGGGAGCAGCAGCAGGAGGAGGAGGAGGAGGGTGAGCAAAGCGCTGCCTCAGTTTCCCCATCACGCCCCCCCGGCGCTGCCCTGCGCACCAAGGGCCGAGCGGGGAGAAGGGGGGGGTGACGGTGTCCGTGTGTCTGTCCCCTCCCCAGGCGCATGTTCCCCTTCCTCAGCTTCAGCGTGTCGGGGCTGAACCCCGTGGCTCACTACAGCGTCTGCGTGGACGTGGTGCTGGTGGACCAACACCACTGGCGCTACCAGGGCGGAAAATGGGTGCAGTGCGGGAAAGCCGAGGGCAACGTGCCAGGTACCTCGGGGGGGCTCTCCGTCCCTTTCCTCGCCCTCCCGGGGCTGGCGGGGTGGCGGTGACCCCCTGGCCGCTGTCCCCTCCCGCAGGGAACCGCCTGTACCTGCACCCCGACTCGCCCAACACGGGCGCGCACTGGATGAGGCAGGAGGTTTCCTTCGGGAAGCTGAAGCTCACCAACAACAAGGGGGCCTCCAACAACGTCGGGCAGGTGAGCGGAGGGGTCCCGCAGCCCTGGAAGCTCCCGGTGACCCCTCCCCGGCCTGACGGCTCCGTGCCCCCCGTGTTCCCACCGCAGATGATCGTGCTGCAGTCGCTGCACAAGTACCAGCCGCGGCTGCACGTCACGGAGGTGAGGGAGGGCGAGGGGGAGGAAGGCTACCCCTCCCCGCACACTCACACCTTCGCCTTCCCCGAGACCCAGTTCATCGCCGTCACCGCCTACCAGAACGCCGATGTGAGTGTCAGACCCCCTGCCAGTCCCGAGCCCCCTCCCCAAAATCCCCCAGCTCACAAATACTCCAGGAATGCCCCCAGCATCCTCTCAGAAAGCAGTGAGGATATCCCGGTGTCATCACAGCAACCCCAAACCTCCCCCAGGGCAGCCCCCCAGCACCCTCCAAGGTGTCCTGAGCTTCAGGAAAACCCCGCTGGCCTCCCCGCTGTCTGCAGCATCCCTGAGACCCCCGGTGCATCCCCGCAGCGTCCCAGGGTCTCCCCCTGCATCCCTTCGGCGTCCCAGAGGCTTCCCAGTGCCGCCAGTATCCCCTCAGACTTCCAGAACCACCCTGTGGGGTCCCCTCGGAACCACCCCCTGCATCCCCTCGGCATCCCACTGTCCCACAGAACCGTCCCACACATCTCCGCAGCATCCCAGGGGCTCCCCCTGCATCCCTTCGGCATCCCAGAGGCCTCCCAGTGCCGCCAGTATCCCCTCAGATTCCCAGAGCCTCCCCCTGGATCCCTTCAGGCCCCTCCTGGACTCCCCAGTGGCCCCTCCCGACTCCCCTCAGCCCCCTGAGCCCCCCTGCCCCGGCGGAGGGTGGGATTTTGCTGGGATGGGGGTGAAAGGGACAGCGGGGGGACATCAAGGAGCAGGGACAAGCCGCCGGCAGCCCCCTCCTCATCTCCACATCCCCCCCTCCCCCAGATCACCCAGCTGAAGATCGACCACAACCCCTTCGCCAAAGGATTCCGGGACAACTTTGACTCGTGAGTGCCGCCCCCTCCCTCCTGTCCCCCGCTCCCTGGGGGAGGAGGACCCCCCCCCC
>NW_005087766.1:33777-43955 GCF_000331425.1 Pseudopodoces humilis | reverse complement strand
CCCCCCCCTGCCCCCCCCCTGCCCCGCCCCTGTCCCATCCCTGTCCCATCCCTGTCCCATCCCTGTCCCACCCCTGTCCCCACCTGCGTGCTGCTGCAGCAGCTCCTTCCCGGCCTGGAAGCGCGCCTTGGCAGCCTCCATGCGCGGGGGCTGCTTCTCCAGGGAGAACACCCGCGCGAAGCTGAACTCTCCATCCCCGCTCCACCAGCCCTGGCTCCGCGCCCGCTCCCGCAGCCCCGCGTGCTCCGCCGTGATGTCGCTGCCGATGCTCAGCTGGTTGGAGATGTTGCGGCTGCCCTCTGTGCCAGCCGGGGCCGAGGGGTCACTCGGGGTCACCCGGGGTCACTCGGGGTCACCCGGGGTCACCCGGGGTCACCCGGGGTCACTCGGGGTCACCCCGTGCTCCCAGCGCGCCCGGTCCCCGCTCACCGCGGATCCGCTGGGCCGCCCAGTAGCGCCCGGCCGTCTCCAGGACCCAGGCCTCGGTGCGGTCGGCCAGCAGGAAGGTGTTGTGGTACACGAAGGGCACCGGCTCCTCCTTGCAGCTCCCGCCTTGGCCGTAGCGCTCCAGCAGAGCCGTGATCACCTCCAGCGCCTCCCGGGCAGAGCCGCCCCGCTCCAAAGCCAGCCTGCGCCGGCAGCGCCCGTCAGACAGCGCCAGGGGCTGGGACAGCGGGGACAGCTGTCCTCACCCTCCTCACTGTCCATCCTCATCCTCAGCATCCTCAGCATCCTCACCATCCTCACCATGCTCATCATCCTCAGCATCCTCACCATTCTCACCATCCTCACCATTCTCACCATCCATCCTCATCCTCAGCATCCTCAGCATCCTCAGCATCCTCACCATTCTCGCCATCCTCACCATCCTCACCATCCGTCCTCATCATCCTCACCATTCTCACCATTCTCACCATCCTCACCGTCCGTCCTCAACATCCTCACCATCCTCACCATCCTCACCATCCATCCTCATCCTCAGCATCCTCAGCATCCTCAGCATCCTCCCCATTCTCGCCATCCTCACCATCCTCACCATCCGTCCTCATCATCCTCACCATCCTCACCCTCCTCACCATCCTCACCGTCCATCCTCATCATCCTCATCATCCTCACCCTCCTCACCATTCTCACCATCCTCCTCATCCTCCTCACCCTCCTCGCCATCTTCACCCTCCTCATCCTCCTCACCGTCCGTCCTCACCCTCCTCGCCATCTTCACCCTCCTCATCCTCCTCGCCATCCTCACCTCACCAGGTCCATGCCCAGCAGCGCCTCGCCCTCGCCCAGGGGCTCGCGGGTCCACACGCCCTCGTTGCCCACGCAGACGCCGCAGTCGTTGGCGCCCATCTCGGCACCCCAGAGCCAGGCGGGGCGGCTCAGCACCACGGCGTGAGTGCGCTCCGCCTGCTCGATCTCCAGGTACGTGCACTGCGGGGACACGGGGGGACACGGTGGGGACACCGTGGGGACACGGTGGGGACATGGCAGAGACACGGTGGGGACACGGTGGGGACACGGCAGGGACACTGTGGGGACACCGTGGGGACACCTGGCACGCTCAGTGCTCTGTCCCTGCAACCACCCTGTCACACTGGGGGTGCACTGATGGGGGACACAGAGGTGACACCTGTCACACACTGCCCTGTCCCTGCAGCCACCCCAGCCCAGGGTTGGGGACACACACCGGGGTGACCTGACGCACTGACCCCTACAGCCGCTCTGGCCGCAGCGCGGTCTCACCTGGACTTTGTCCCCAGGACGGTGGGTGGCAGCGGGGATATAGACGATCTCCTGGACCTCGTCTCGGGGACGATCGGCGTTCTTGCCGAAGATGACGGCGGGGGACGCCGTGTGCGGTGGCAGGGCCACAAAACAGTCGCAGGACGAGGGCACGGGAGCCTGCCCGGCCATCCTAAACTGGGTCAGGGCGGGCACCGAGGGCGATGTCAACCCCCTGTCCCTGCCCTGGGGGTGTCCCCAGAGCCCCTTTGGGGCGGGATGGGGGGGTCTGGAGACGTGAAGAGGTGTCTGGAGCTGGGGGGGCATCAGGGACCCCATGGCGGGGCGGGCACCCAGGAGAATGTCCACCCCCTGTCCCCGTCCTGGGTGTGTCCCCAGGGTCACTCTGGGGCTGGACACGGAGGGGCTGTGGGGTGACGCGGTCGCTGGAACTTGGGGGACATCTGGGACCGCACGGCGGGGTGAGCTGGGGGTACCCCCCACCCCGGGACCCCGCAGCTCCGCACCGAACGGAGCCGCCCCCCGCGCAGCCCCGGTAACCGGGACCCCCCAGCACCGACCGCGGAGCGGACCCGCTCCCTCCCAGCGCCGGTAACCGGGACCCCGCGGGCCCTCCCGTCCCCACGGACCTGCCGCTGCTCCCGCACCGCCGCCGCTGCCCGGGCCCGCCCCGGCCCGCCCTGTCCAGCCCCGGACGTGCGACGGCGGCGCCCGGTGGCCGGAGGCCGCACGGCGGCAGCGGCGGGGACCGGCACCGACAGCGACACTGGTACCGGCACCGGCACCGGCACCGGCACCGACAGCGACACTGGTACCGGCACCGGCACCGGCACCGACAGCGACACTGGTACCGGCACCGGCACCGGCACCGGCACCGACAGCGACAGCGGCACCGACACCGGCACCGACACTGGTACCGGCACCGACACCGGCACCGACACCGACACCGACACCGGCACCGACACCGACAGCGGCACCGACAGCGGCACCCGCGTGGGTCGGGGGCGTTCCCAAAAGAGCTCAGGGACAGGAATCCAAATTTTCCTCCCGTGGGGCAGGGACGGGGGACCCGGGTGTGTGCTGGGGGGGGTCCCGTGGGTCAGAGCCCCCCGTGGGTCAGAGCCCCCCGCGGGCACCCCCGCACCCCCGTGCGCAGCTCCCCGCCCGGCCCGCGGTATGCGGACGGAGCTGCCGGCCAGCGCCCTGCCCGCGGGGGGACCCCGCGCGCCCGCCCGGCCCGAGGGGAGCAGGGTGGGACCCTCGTGGGGCGCTGGGCTGGTCCCCAGCCGTGTCACCCCCACACCCAGCAGCCTCCGGTGTCGCCGTCCTGAGAAGCCTTGGAGAGGCCGGGGTGGGGGGCGCGGGGCTGCACCCCTGAGCCCCCTGCTTTGGGGTCGGGATGTCGAACCCTTGAGACCCTTGGAATAAATGATTTGGGGTCAGAATGCCGGACCCTCAGATCCCTTGGCAGGGCTGATTTGGGATCAGGATTCCAGACCCCTGAGCCCCTTGGAGGGGATAATTTGGGGTCGGGATTCCAGACCCCTGAGCCCCTGGGCAGGGCTGATTTGGGGTCGAGGTGCCCGAGTCCCTTGATAGGGACAATTCTGGGTCGAGGTGCCAAACCCTTGAGCCATTTGGAGGGGAAAATTTGGGCTCAGGGAGCGGGACCCCCGCGTCCTTCAGCAGGGATGGAGCCGGAAAGCCGGAGCGTGGAAAACACGCGGCGTTTATTCCAGTACAAAACCAAAAACCCCACAGCCCCGCAGCCTCTTCACAGCACAAACGCTCCCCTCGCAGGGCCGGGGGGCACCCCCCGAGCCACCCCGCTCCATCCCCCCCCCGCAGCCGCCCCCCAAGCCCGGGGCCCCGCCGGGCCGGTCCCTCCCTGCCCCGGGGAGGCGGCCCGGGGGTGGGTGGGGGACGCGGCGGTTCGGGGCGCGGGGCCGGGATCCCCACGCCGCAGCAGGCTGGACTGGTTTCCCGGCCGCCGTCCCTCCCCACCCGGTTTTACAGCCTTCATTGCCCCATCGCGGCAGGCAGAGCCCCGGGGGTGCGGGGGCTGAGCGCACCTGGGGGGGGCTGAGCGCACCTGGGGGGGGGCTGAGCGCACCTGGCCCCCCCCCCCGGCTCTGAGCTCGCTGAGGCTGAACCCCGAGTCCCCCCGGGACCCCCGGCCCATCCGTGGGGTGCCCCAAAAGGCCAGAGCCAGCATCCCCAGATGCTGCTGGAGCCCGGCTCGGCCGCTAAAATCCCGTTGGTGCGACACGGTGGGACATTGGGGAGGGTCCTGAGCCCCCCCCCCCGGGGTCCCGTCGGGAGGTGAAATCCCATTTCGGGACCACCGAGGGGGAATTTTGTGCTGGAAAAGGCAAATGCCGGAGTCGGGGACGTCCTTCGAGAGCTGCGGACAGCCCAGGTCACCCGAGCCCCGCGCAGGGACCGAGGTGGCCGTGCCGGGGCTGGGGACACGTCCTCGCAGACCCCCCCCAGCGAGACTTCACCTCGTGCTGGGGGGTCCCAGCCCCACGGCTCGTCCCTGCCCCACGGCGCGGGGGGGCTGCTGCCAGCCCCTCACTCACCCATGGGGACAGGGACAGGGATGGGGACAAGGATGGGACCCTTTGAGGGGGGGTCCAAGCCGTCCCCATCCGCACAGCCCACGGCCACAGCTTCGGCCTGGGGACATCTGCTCTGCCCGAGCGGCAAAGCCTGGCTTCACCTTCCTAAAATTAAAATAATTAATAATTAATAATTAATAATAATAATTAATAATTAATAATAATAAAACACTCAAAACCGAAGGCCTCGGGGCGCCCTCTGGGGCACGGACCCCGCTCGACTTCACCTCTACCCCTTCCCCCCTGACCTCGGGGTGCTCTGAGCCCGGGCAGCCCCCGATGCGGCCCCCCCAGAACCCCCAGGATGGGGCCAAACCGGGGGGTCAGCCCCCCCCACCCCAAATCTCTCCCCCCCCTCCCCAGATTCCCGACTGGTTTGAACTGGTGTTGGCTGGGGGGCAGCTCCGGGGGGACCCCCGGGTGCCTTGAGCAGCCAGTGACCCCCACCCCACCCCAAAATCCCCCCCTCCCCAGGTCCCGGGTTTAGCGTCTCCTTCTGTGTCCGAGGGGTTCTGCCAAAATCGGGGTGTAAGACCCCAAAAGATCTAAAAACCGAGATTCACGGACCCCCAGCCAGGGGTGCGGGACAAACACGGGGTGCCCTGGGGGACAGGGGGGCGACCCCAGGGGAGGAAAACTACGGGGTCCCTGGTGGGGGAAGCCCCGGGGGTGTCCCCGGGAGGTGCAGGGACCTGGGAAGGGACAGTGATGGGGTCCCCGGGGGGACGGGCAGCATGCACGGGGGGCCAGGCAGAATTCCCTGGAATGACGGGATCCCGGGGAGGGACGGCTACGGGACCACGGGGGGACAGGCAGCATGCACGGAGGGGACACGGGGGTCCCTGAGGGGACGGGGGGGGATGGCTGCGCTCCCCAAGAAGGGACAAGGGGACACGGGCAGCTCTCCGGGGGTGGGGGATGCCCCGCAGGGAGGGGCGGGGGGCGGGCAGCGCGGCCGTGCCAGGCCGGAGGAATGCGGCTGTCCCGGCTCTCCCGGGCCCGCGGCCGCCCCGGTGCTTCCCGCCCGGGGCCGCGGCGGTGGGTGTGGGAAAACTGCAGGTGTGCGCTTGGGCAACCTCCCGCCGCTCGCCGCTCGCCCGCCGCGGCCCCCGCAGCCCCCCGAGCTCCTCACGGCTCACATTCACGCAGGACTTCTATTTTTTTTTTTTTTTCTTTCCCTCCCCGTTTTAGCCACGGTTCAGGCCAAAAATGGGTTTCACATCCTCAAACCCCACAACCAAAGCGGGGCTTCAAGGAGTGGGGGAGCCCCGCCAGCTCAGCATTCCCAGATGGGGCAGGGGGATGTCGCCAGCCCCCGACCCCCCCGCGTGTCGCCCGGGGGTGACCGTGCCCCCCAAACCTCGTGGGCGACGGGAGAACGGGGCTGGCACGGGGTGGGGGCTGAGCCCGGGGTGCCACAGTTTGGAGGGGACCGTGGGGAGGGGGCCGGGGGGGCTGCGGCCGCCCTCCCCGAGAGGAGGCTCCCGGGTTTCTCCTCTCCCTCTCTCCCTTTCTCCTTCTCCTTCCTCCCCTTTGGGCTGGACGTGCCCGGGCAGCTCCCGCTCCTTCGGCTCCCATTGATGTTCCTCCCAAACAGCCCCGCCGCCTGCCAGCAGCCTCCCGAAAGAAAAAAAAGATTTGGGAAGCCGGGGGAGGATGAGGGTGGGGGGGGGGAAGGAGGGAGAACCGGGGCGGGAGAGCGGGAGCGGGACAAGTGAAACCGCCGCGGGGCAGCTCCGGCTGCGGCGCTCCCCAAACGCCGCGCCGGGGAACGGGGCCGCGCCACCAGCCCCTGTCCCCGGCCTCGCCACCGCTCCCGGCACAAGGTGCCAGCCCTGCGCCCACCCCCTCCCCAAATCCCTTCGGAGACCGGCCCCGAAGGGTCCCCCCGGCCCCCGCCCCACCTCCATCCGTGTCCCCCACCCGGGGCTCAGCGGCTCAGTTTGTGGGGGCTGCCGTGCCCCCCTCCGGCTCCCTCTTGCCTCCCTTGGCGGCCGACGGGTCCCCGGCGCTTTTGCCCTCGGGTTCGGCCCCGTCCTTGCCCCCGTCGTGCGTCTTCATGTGCTTGCCCAGGTGGTCGCTGCGCATGAAGACGCGGCCGCAGACGGGGCAGGAGAATTTCTTGGCGCCCGTGTGGGTCTGGAGGTGCCGCTGGAGCTCGTCGGAGCGGGTGAAGCGCTTGCCGCAGAAGAGCCAGTTGCACACGAAGGGCCGGTCGCCGCTGTGCCAGCGCAGGTGGGCTTTCAGGTGGGAGGTTTTGGCGTACGCCTTCCCGCAGCCGGGAATGTGGCAGTTGTGCAGGTGCTTGCGCTTCACCCCCTCGGGGCACGGACCCCCCCTCTCCGCCTCCTGGCAGTTGGGGCAGCGGCACGCCGCCTGCCCCCCGCCCCTGGGCACGGCCCGCCGGGCCCCCTTGGGCCGCCCCCCGCCCTCCGCCTCCGGCCCCCGCGGCTCCGGGGGCCCCTCCAGCGCCTTCACCCCCTCGGCCGCCAGGAGATGCTGCGCGGGCGGGGGCAGCAGGTGGGCGGGGGGCGCGCAGAGCTGGTGCTCGGCCCCGCCGTAGCCGCCCAGAGCCGCGGGCAGCCCGGGGTGCGCGGGCACCTGCAGCCCCCCGCCCTGCCCGGGGGGCAGCTCCATCCAGCTGGCTCCGGCGTGGAGGTCCCACCAATTGACACCTCCGCTCTCCTCGCCGGGGGCGCCGGGGTGCGGGGGCCGAAACCAGGGCTCGTAGGGATGCGCCATGTCCGGGGCGGCCGGCAGCAGCTTGGCGTAGGCTCCGGGGGTGGCGGGGCCGTCGGGGGGCAGCTCTAACCTCGGGGGGCCATGGGGCTCGTAGGCGCCGGGGGCGGCGAAGGCGGCGTCGTCGGGCCCCGGCAGCGGCAGCTCGGGCGGGGGCAGCGGCGAGGCGAAGTCGGGGGCCCCCGGAGCGGCGGGGCCGTGGGGCTGGAAGGGCTGGAGCGGCTGCAGGTCCAGGTGGGTCGGAGAGGCGCGGGGCGCGTCCGAGGGCTGGGATCCCAGGGAGCCGCAGACCGCCGTCAGCATTGCGGGGCGCACAGACCTGCGGGGCCGAGCGGGGAGAAGAGCTGTGAGAGGAGGGGGACACAGCTCTGCACCCCCTCCCCAATCCCTGCGCGCAGCGGCAGCCGAGGTTTGGGGGTCGCTGAGCCCCCGCCGAGGGGGTTGCGCTGCTCTGCGGCACCGCCGTGACACCGGGATGGTGGCGGCAGTTTGGGGGGGACGCCCCTTCCAGCCTCCCCTGCGGACCCTGGGCCAGCCGCTGGTGCCGGCGGGTCACGGATGCAGCCCGAAGGGGTCGGTGCCTCATTCCAAAATCCAAAGAAACCTCCGACATCTGCTTTGTCACCTCCCCGACTGCGTCCCCCAGCACTGCCCGGGACCCCAGGGGGACGTAGGTGGTCCCCCCAAGCCCGTGCCCCAACCACGAGGGGACACGGCAGCCCCGAGGCCAACCTGTCTCTCCCTCCTCCCAGGCGGGCTGGGAATCCATCACCCCCCTCAGCTCCCGCCCCGAGGCCAGGGCCCGGCTGGGAGCCCTCAGGCTGTTTTTTTGGGGGGGGCTGCACCCCCGGGCTGCTCGGCAGCGGGATGAGGCAGCGGAGCCGTGGGCAGCGCTTTGAAGCCGGGCTCGGGGCTGGCTCCGCCCGCTGCCCAGAGCCCCCGGGGCACCCCCAGATCTCTGGGGCACCCCCAGACCTCCGGGGCACCCCCAGACCCCCGGGGCACCTTCAGCCTCCCGGCAGGGCGGCCGTGACTCAGCGGGAGCTGTGCAAACCCCACTGGGGACGGGCCCCACCCCGGTGTCGAAATCCACCTGCCGCCACCGGCTCCCGCCCCCCGGCTTCCCACCGGCGCCGCGGGGCGACCGAGACCCCCCCTCGCTGAAAGCCCCCTCCCACTGTCCGCTGTGGCCACCATCGCCTCCTCCCGGCCACCCCCACACTGCTCCCCCCCCCGCCCAGCGCCCCCGCAGGGACAGGGACAGACCCCTGGGGACACACTTGGGGGGTGCTGGAAGATTTGGGGTGGGGGATCCCCTGAACAGAGGGGCCGCAGCCCCCCAGTGCCCCCCACCCCAAGGCTGTGATTCCAGAGCAGGGAGAGGGTCCCCACAATGCTGCAGACCCCCCCCCTTTTCCCCTGCCAGGCATCACCCAGGAACTCCGGGGGACCCCAAAGATCGGGGTGGGAGTTTGGGGGGGTCCCCAAAATCGCCCGTGCGGGACCCACCCTTACCTGTGCTACCGACACAGGTGGGGGCTCGGCCTCGAGCTGGTGGCAGGATGAGCCCCCCGGGGGGGGCAGCTGAGCAGATTTTGGGGGCCCTGCTCCCCGGTGGGGGCTCAGCTCTGCCCACCCCCACCCTGGGGGCTGTCCCCGCCTCCTGGGGACACGAGCGGGGTCGGAGGGGGCTGGCACCCACGGGGCTCCCACCCGCACTGGTGCTCAGCGGGGTCCCCCCCAGACCCCCTGCACCCCACGAGCTCGAAATCGGGGCTCAGACCCACAAAACGTCACGGGGCTTTGGGGTGGCCGCTGGCACGGACAGATGTGGGGACAGAGGGACGTCCCCCGGCCCCCCCCGGACCCCCCACGGGCGGGGAAGGGACCCTTCCGTGCCGTCCGGGCTCGGTGCCACCCCATCAGATCCGGCACACCCCAACCCCAACGATCCCCCCTCGGCTCGGGGGTCCCACCGACCCCCGCAGCGCAGCCCCACCGTGACCAGTGGCGCCATCCCCCCATCCCAGCTCCAAACCCGGGGGAAAACGACCGGGATTGGGGGGGGGGACGTTGGGAGAACCCCCCCGTCCTCCTCCACGGGCCTGCCTCAGCCAGGCACGGAACCTCCCAGGACATTTTTCCATCCGGGAATGATGACAAAAATCCCCAGGGGCCCCCAGCGTCCTCCCTCCCTCCCTGGCGGGGCTCAGCGACGCGTTGGCCATTTCACCGCAGGGAAACTGAGGCAGCGGCGAGTGAAGCGTCCCGTGAGTCACGGCCCGGGCTGGGCAGAGGCGGCCCGGCCCCGTCTCCCAGCTCCGCCGGTGCCTCGCCCCGCGGCGGGGCCGGCCGGGCGCCGCTGCCCCCCAGCTCCGGGAGCCCCGACGGGGGGAACGGGGGCGGCGGCGGGGGCCGGGCCCGGGGACTCGGGGGATGCCGTGAGCCCCGGGGGATGCCCCGGAGCCGGGGGGACGCTGCGGGGTCGGGGTTGTCCCCACCGCCCGAGCCACGGCAGCGCTCCCCGAGCCGCAGAGGGGCTCCCCGGGGATTTTTTTTGGGGGGAAGGGGGGAAACGGGGCCGCACCGGGGGCGGCGGGGACGGGGGGGTCGGTCCAGCCTGTCCAGCCCCTCGCAGGACTCGGCACCGGCGCGGGGGGCTCGGCAGCACGGGAGGGGTCTCGGTCCCGAGGGGAAGGGGATCGCGCTGGAAATCGGAGCGGGGCGGGGGGGGGACACAGCGCGGTGTCCCGGGAGCCCCGGGGCTCGGTGGCCAGCGGACGCTGCGGGGTGGCGAGCAGGGACTTGCCGGGGCCGGAGCGCAGCGGCCGCGTCGCAGCCGTCGGTCAGGGCAGCCACGTCCCCGGGACCATCCCGGGACCATCCCGGGGGTGCCACCGCCGAGCCCGGTAGCACCGGGCGGTACGTACGGGTCTAGCGGCAGCGAGGTCCCGGCGGCTCCGTCCTCATCGGCGTGGAGCGGGCGCTGCTTCCCGAGGGGACCCCGAGGGACCCGCGCGGCTCCCCAGGGACGGGGCACCCACTGGGCCGGGCGAGCAGGAATGGGCGGGGTCC
>NW_005087766.1:11280-22975 GCF_000331425.1 Pseudopodoces humilis | reverse complement strand
GAAAATGGGATTTCTCCAGGGAAAAGGGGATTTCTCCAGGGAAAATGGGATTTCTCCAGGGAAAATGGGATTTCTCCAGGGAAAATGGGATTTCTTCCAGGGAAAAGGGGATTTCTTCCAGGGAAAATGGGATTTCTCCAGGGAAAATGGGATTTCTCCTGGGAAAGTGGGATCTCTCCCGGGATCTGCCTCTCCCTGGCTGGCTCTGATTCGCAGTCAGGGCTGTTAATCCTCAGCTGTGCCCTAAATTCCGATGGAAGGGAGGGAACAGCCACACAAAATCCCCGGAAGAACATCCCTGCCTCTTCCCAGGCACCTGGAAGACTTTTCCCATTACTTTTCCCAGTTTTTTTCCTGTCCTCAGTGGCTCTGTGTGGGGAAATTCCGGATTTCCAGGGAGGAAATGTTATCCCAGGATATCCAAGAGGTTTTGGGGGGTCTCAGCTCGGGTTTTCCAGGAGTTTTGGCTGCTGGAGGAATTTTCTGGAGGTCGGGGCTGTCCCTGTCACCCTCAGCCACCCTAAATTCTTGGGATCTTATCCAGGGGAAATTCCCAAAGGAAATTTGTCTTCAAATCCAGAACAAAACACGGAGCAAATTGTGAGGATTTGGGGTTTTGTTTTTTTCCCGGCTTAAACCCTTTAAAAAGAAACCGTTCAAAACCAGGAATTCTTTCCATGAATTCCTTTTCATTCCCAAAGCTGGAAAAAACGGGCAGGGGGGAGATGGTGTGGGCTGGGAATTGGGAGATTTGGGGCTGGGAATGGGAAGATTTGGGGCTGGGAATGGGAAAATTTCAGGCTGGGAATGGGAAGATTTTGAGTTGGAAATGGGAAGATTTGGGGCTGGAAATGGGAAAGATTTTGGCTTGAAAATGAGAAGATTTGGGGCTGGAAACAAGAAGATTTCAGGCTGGGAATTGGAATATTTGAGGCTGGAACTGGGAAGATTTTTTGTTGAAACTGGGAAGATTTGGGGCTGGGAATGGGAAGATTCAGGGCTGGGAATGGGAAGATTTGGGGCTGGGAATGGGAAGATTTCAGGCTGGGAATGGGAAGATTTCAGGCTGGGAATGGGAGGATTTGGGGCTGGGAATGGGAAGATTTCAGGCTGGGAATGGGAGGATTTCAGGCTTGGAATGGGAAGATTTGGAGCTGGGAATGGGAAGATTTCAGGCTGGGAATGGGAAGATTTCGGCTCTCTGGACACACCTGCTTTGAAGTTGAGCTCTGTCACTTTTTGGGACTCAGCTCCTCCAAGCCACGGCTGCGCTGGAATTCAGCCAAACACCGGAAATCCGGGAATCTCCTCGGGATTTCCCTTTGGCAAGCAAACCCCAAACCTCAGGGCAAAGCCAACACACAGCGGGGTGACCCCATAACCCCCGAGTGAGACAGGAAAATTTTAGAGGCGGGGGAGAAACACCGGGAAAAATCCCTCGGGATCAGAACCTCGGGATTTGGAACGCTGGGCTGATCCCTCTCTCTCTCTGCTCTGTCCCCACAGCTGGAGGGACAGCATGGCAGCCACGGCCGCCGTCAGCCCCAGTGAATACCTGCAGCCCGCCGCCTCCGCCGCCCAGGTGAGTCCAGCCCATCCTCAGGGCTTTTCCCGGGATTCAGGAGCAGCCAGGAGTCCCTCCAAAGGCTCATTCCCCACTCCTCGTCCCGGTTGTTCCTCCTCCTCCTCCCTGAGGATGCGGGGTGGCGTTGGGGTTTGAGCTGCCTCAAAAGCCAGGGTGAATCTCCCAGGGTGTTCTCCACGGCTTTTAGGATTTTTCAATCCCAGGGATGGGATTTAAAAGATGATGTCATCACTGATTAAAAACAGTGGATGTTTTGGGAGGAATTCTGTGACAGAAAAATTAGGAATTTCTGCCCAGAAAGGTGGTGGAGTCACCTGGGGGTGTTTAAGGAGGGACTGGACAGGATTAAACCCTTTAAAAAGAAACTGTTCAAAACCAGGAATATTTCCCTGAATTCCTTTTCATTCCCAAAGCTGGAAAAACAGCAGGGAGATGGCGTGGACTAGGAATTGGGAGATTCTGGGCTGGAAATGGGAAGATTTCAGGGTGGGACTGGGAAGATTTGGGGCTGGGAATGAGAAGATTTGGGGCTGGGAATGAGAAGATTTGGGGCTGGGAATGGGATGATTTCAGGCTGGGAATGGGAAGATTTCAGGCTGGAACTGGGAAGATTTGGGGCTGGGAATGAGAAGATTTAGGGCTGGGAATGAGAAGATTTGGGGCTGGGAATGGGAAGATTTGGGGCTGGGAATGGGAAGATTTGGGGCTGGAACTGGAAAGATTTGGGCCCTCAGTGCCATGCTTGGGGTGACAAAGTATCCCCCAGGTTGAAGTGGACGATCACAAAGATATTTCCAACCTCAGTTGTTGGGGAATTCCACCATCCTCTAAAGGCACAGCGGGTAATTAAGCAGCTCCCTTAATCAGGGGAGCCTCATTAGCTGTTCCTGCAGGTTCCTGGCACTAACTGCCCTGTCTCCCCAGGACTCCCAGCCCTCTCCCCTGGCCCTGCTGGCAGCCACATGTAGCAAGATCGGTCCCCCCGCCGTGGAAGCCGCCGTGACGCCGCCGGCCCCTCCGCAGCCCACCCCTCGCAAACTGGTGCCCATCAAACCCGCCCCGCTGCCCCTGGGCTCGGCCAAGAGCAGCATCGGCATCCTGTCCTCCAAAGGGAACCTCTTCCAGATCCAGGGTTCCCAGGTGGGCACCTCCTACCCCGGCGGGCAGCTGGTTTTCGCCATCCAGAACCCGGCCGTGCTCAACAAAGGCTCGCGCTCTTCCTCCTCCTCCTCCTCCTCGTCCTCCTCGTCGTCCTCCTCCAACATCCAGTACCAGGCCGTGCCCCAGCTGCAGCCCGGCGGGGCTCAGACCATCCAGGTGCAGCCCAACCAGATCCAGATCATCCCAGGCACCAACCAAGCCATCCTCACGCCTTCCTCTTCCTCGCACAAACCCGTGCCCATCAAACCGGCGCCGGCGCAGAAAGCGGCGTCGGCAGCGGGCGGCGTGGTCAAACTGCCCGGGGGTGGCAACGTCACCTTGACCCTGCCCGTCAACAACCTGGTGAGCTCCGAGGCGGGCGGCCAGGCCCAGCTGCTCACGGACAGCCCTTCCAAACCCGGCAAAAAACCTCGGAAAAAGGCTCTGTCCCCCGCCCAGCCGGCCGCCGTGGCCGTGGCCGAGCAGGTGGAGACGGTGCTGATCGAGACCACGGCGGAGAACATCATCCAAGCCGGTAACAACCTGCTGATCGTGCAGAGCCCCGGCTCGGGGCAGCCGGCGGTGGTGCAGCAGGTGCAGGTGGTGCAGCCCAAGCAGGAGTCGCAGGTGGTGCAGATCCCGCAGCAGGCGCTGCGCGTGGTGCAGGCCGCCTCGGCCACGCTGCCCACCGTGCCCCAGAAATCCTCCCAGAACTTCCAGATCCAGGCGGCCGAGCCCACCCCCACCCAGGTACAGCCTCCTTGGAATCTCTGCCCTGTTGTTTTGCTGGGGTTTTAGGAGCTGGAGGGTTTTGTGAGACGTTCCCGCTGTGGTTTGGCTGTTGCTGAGTGAATTCCCTGGATGTTGGGAGCGCGGCCGTTCCCTCTGCAGGGATTTAGGAGCTCCACCTGCTTTTATAGGATCTGGAGGAGCTCGGTGTCCCTGAAACCTCCCCAGTGCCACGGCTGGGGTTGGGATGAGCCAGGGAGCTCCCGGGACACGAGGGGAGGTGGGAGAGGGGTTGGTGTCTTTGTGTTGCCTTGGGTGAAATCCAGGAGCTTTCTCCTTTCTCCAGGAGACGCACAAAAGTCCAGGTTTACTTCCCGGTGAGGCTGGGGAGGGGCTGGGATGCATTTCCCAGACGAGCTGCGGCTGCCCCACCCTGGCAGTGTCCAAGCCCAGCTTGCAGCACCCTGAGCCAGCAGAAGAAATCCCTGGCAGTTAAAACAAGACAACCTTTAAAACCCCTCCAAATCCCAAACCTTCCTTCCTCTCCTCCAGATCTACTTCAAGACCCCCTCTGGCGAGCTGCAGACCATGCTGCTCCAGGAGACCTCCTCCGTGCCCGTGCCTCCACCTCTGGGCACGTCCTGCGGCAGCCCCGCGTCGCGCAGCCCCGGCCCCGGCGCCGGCCGCAAACCGGCCCCGCGCAAGGAGCGGCCGCTGCCCAAGATCGCCCCGGCCGGGGGCATCCTGAGCCTGAACGCGGCACAGCTGGCGGCAGCTGCCCAGGCCATGCAGACCATCAACATCAACGGCGTCCAGGTGCAGGGAGTCCCCGTCACCATCACCAACACCGGAGGTGGGTGGCGGGACTTGGGGATGGGAGAGGGTGTGGGCAGCTCAGGGAGGGTGGGAATGTGGGATGGAATCGTCCCCGGATCGGATCAGATCAGATCAAATCCCTTGTGCTCCTGAGGGAGGATGGGAACAGTGAGCAGATCCCTGAGGTTCTCAAGGGTGGGAATGTGGGATGGAATCGTCCCCGGATCGGATCAGATCAGATCAAATCCCTTGTGCTCCTGAGGGAGGATGGGAACAGTGAGCAGATCCCTGAGGTTCTCAAGGGTGGGAATGTGGGATGGAATCCTCCCTGGATTGGATCAGATCGGTTCGGATCAGATCAGATTAGATCCCTTGTGCTCCTGAGGGAGGATGGGAACAGTGAGCAGATCCCTGAGGTTCTCAAGGATGGGAATGTGGGATGGAATCCTCCCTGAATTGGATCAGATCGGTTCGGATCAGATCAGATTAGATCCCTTGTGCTCCTGAGGGAGGCCAGGGACAGTGGGCAGATCCCTGAGCTGCCTGAGGATGGGAATGTGGGATGGAATCGTCCCTGGATCGGATCAGATCAGATCAAATCAAATCCCTTGTGCTCCTGAGGAAGGATGGGAACAGTGAGCAGCTCCCTGAGCTCCCTGAGGATGGGAATATGGGATGGAATCGTCCCCGGATCGGGTCAGATTGGTTTGGATCAGATCAGACCAGATCAGATCAGATCAGATTAAATCAAATCCCTCGTGCCCCTGAGGGAGGATGGGGACAGCGAGCAGCTCCCTGAGCTTCCCAAGGATGGGAATGTGGGATGGAATCGTCCCCGGATCGGGTCAGATTGGTTCGGATCAGATCAGACCAGATCAGATCAGATTAAATCAAATCCCTCATGCCCCTGAGGGAGGACGGGGACAGCGAGCAGCTCCCTGAGCTTCCCAAGGATGGGAATGTGGGATGGAATCCTCCCCGGATCAGATCAGATGGGATCCCGAGGGGCTCTGCAGTGTCAGCACCTTCTGGAGTGTTTCCCAAAGTGCCCTTCGGGTGGTTCCAAGCACATCCTGGAGAGCTGTGGATAACAGGGATGGCTGCCTGCCCAACCCAGGAAGCACCTGAGGTTTCCTGGGAGCCCAGCCCAGCTCTGTTCCCTCCTCAGCTCTGTGTCCAAATCCTTGGGATGCCTTTTTTCCAGAGGACTAGGACCCAGCCAGGCAGAGGGACAGGTTGAATCCCATTCCAGATCCCCATCCCAGGGCTGGAACACCTCCCTTGGATCCCATTCCAGATCCCCATCCCAGGGCTGGAACACCTCCCTTGGATCCCATTCCAGATCCCTATCCCAGGGCTGGAACACCTCCCTTGGATCCCATTCCCATCCCAGGGCTGGAACTGCTCCCTTGGATCCCATTCCAGATCCCCATCCCGGGACTGGAACACCTCCTGCATCCCTTTGGAATGAGGAACTCTCCCAAGTTCCCAAAGCCGGGAGAGGCACATTCACACACACAGCTCCGTCCTTCCATCTCCAGGGATCACCATTCCAGAGGGTGAACCCCTCACTCCAGGGATCTCCCTAAAGCCCAAACCCAGCCAGACACAGCCCCGCTGCTCCTGATCCCAGGAATGTCACCTCCCTGTCCCCATTCCAGGGCCAAACCCTTCCCAAGGAGCCGAGGGGAGGGAGCTGTGTCTGCGGGGAGTTTTATCTCCTTCCTGAGCCAGCCAGTCCTGCTGCCTGCCGTGGTTTTTTCCAGCAGCTGGCTTTGGCACCGGGAATCTGCTCCTCCTCGCCAGGCGTCAGCAGAAATCCCGGCCCGGTGCGGTTTCCCGCTCCGCCGTTCTCCCGGGATTGGCTTTTGGGGGTTGGGGGGGTGTGATTTAATTAGAGATCCCAACGAATGTGGAGGGGACCGGTAGGACCTGCTGCCCACGGGTGTGACGAGCTGAGCCAGGCCTCAGCCGGGACATTCCCACCTCCTCCCAATCCCTCGGCTTCGCGCTTCCCCGCCGGCGGATCCCTCGCTCTGCCTGCACTCCCTCCCTGCTGCCTCTGCTCCTCCGCTGCCAAATCCCATTTGTTCTCCTCCTCCTCCTCTTCCTGCTGCTGCCCTGGGAGCAGCCATCCCGATCTCAATCCCAATCCCGATCCCGCTTGCTGACGCTGACCCCGTCTTCTTCTTTCCAGCCCCCGTCACGGCTGCCAGGGACGCCCGAGCCTGGAGCGGCCCTTAGGCTGCGGGGTAAGTCCCGTTTTTTTGCTCAATATATTGCACGTTTTTTCAAAGTTTCTTTTTTGTTTCCTCTTTGAGCCCTTTTTTTCCCTGCCCCCCTAAAAGGGTCTTTTGAAAACTTTGAAAACTTTGAAAAACCGCACAGTATATTCAGAAAAAAGGGACTTACCGGGAGCGGCACGTGGCAAAGGGGGCTGTGCTGCATGCGGGGATAAATTTGGGATATTCCCTGCTCCAGAGGGTCCGCTGGGAGGAGCGTGGATGGATCCTGACTGCCCCTTTATCCCTCCCCAGGCCAGCAGCAGCTGACGGTGCAGAACGTGTCCGGCAACAACGTGACCATCAGCGGGCTGAGCCCCACCCAGATCCAGCTGCAGATGGAGCAGGCGCTGTCCGGGGATGTCCAGCCGGGAGAGAAGAGGAGGAGGATGGCCTGCACCTGCCCCAACTGCAAGGACGGCGACAAGCGGTCAGTTCAGAACCTGGGAAGGGCTCATCCGGCTTGGATCCGCCTCTCCTGGGTTATCCCAGGGTGGTTTATCCCGCTTGGATCCGCCTCTTCTGGGAGTGGTTTATCCTGTTGGATCTGCCTCTACTGGGAGTGGCTTATCCCACTTGGATCCGCCTCTTTTGGGAGTGGTTTATCCTGCTTGGATCCGCCTCTCCTGGGTTATCCCAGGGTGGTTTATCCCGCTTGGATCCGCCTCTTCTGGGAGTGGTTTATCCTGTTGGATCTGCCTCTACTGGGAGTGGCTTATCCCACTTGGATCCGCCTCTTTTGGGAGTGGTTTATCCTGCTTGGATCCGCCTCTCCTGGGTTATCCCAGGGTGGTTTATCCCGCTTGGATCCGCCTCTTCTGGGAGTGGTTTATCCTGTTGGATCTGCCTCTACTGGGAGTGGCTTATCCCACTTGGATCCGCCTCTTTTGGGAGTGGTTTATCCTGCTTGGATCCGCCTGTCCCAGGATTGGTTTATCCCACTTGGATCCACCTCTCCCAGAGTAACCTGGAGTGGTTTATCCCACTTGGATCCGCCTCTTCTGGGAGTGGTTTATCCTGTTGGATCTGCCTCTACTGGGAGTGGCTTATCCCACTTGGATCCGCCTCTTTTGGGAGTGGTTTATCCTGCTTGGATCCGCCTCTCCTGGGTTATCCCAGGGTGGTTTATCCCGCTTGGATCTGCCTCTTTTGGGAGCGGCTTATCCTGTTGGATCTGCCTCTACTGGGAGTGGTTTATCCCGCTTGGATCCGCCTCTCCTGGGTTATCCCAGGGTGGTTTATCCCGCTTGGATCTGCCTCTTTTGGGAGCGGCTTATCCTGTTGGATCTGCCTCTACTGGGAGTGGTTTATCCCGCTTGGATCCGCCTCTCCTGGGTTATCCCAGGGTGGTTTATCCCGCTTGGATCTGCCTCTTTTGGGAGTGGCTTATCCTGTTGGATCTGCCTCTACTGGGAGTGGTTTATCCCGCTTGGATCCGCCTCTCCTGGGTTATCCCAGTGTGGTTTATCCTGCTTGGATCCACCTCTTCTGGGAGTGGCTTATCCTGTTGGATCCACCTCTCCTGGGAGTGGTTTATCCCACTTGGATCCACCTCTCCTGGGTTATCCCAGTGTGGTTTATCCTGGTTGAATCCGCCTCTCCTGGGAGTGGCTTATCCCACTTGGATCTGCCTCTTTTGGGAGTGGTTTATCCTGCTTGGATCCGCCTGTCCCAGAGTAACCTGGAGTGGTTTATTCTGCTTGGATCTGCAGCTCCTGGGCGTGGTTTATCCCGCTTGGATCCGCCTCTTCTGGGAGTGGTTTATCCTGTTGGATCCACCTCTCCTGGGAGTGGTTTATCCCACTTAGATCCGCCTCTCCTGGGTTATCCCAGGGTGGTTTATCCCACTTGGATCCGCCTCTTTTGGGAGTGGTTTATTCTGCTTAGATCCACCTCTCCCAGGATTGGTTTATCCCGCTTGGATCCACCTCTCCCAGAATAACCTGGAATGGTTTATCCTGTTGGATTCACCTCTCCTGGGCGTGGTTTATCCCGCTTGGATCCACCTCTTTTGGGAGTGGCTTATCCTGCTTGGATCCGCCTCTCCTGGGAGTGGTTTATCCCACTTGGCTCTGCCTCTTTTGGGAGTGGTTTGTCCCACCTGGATCCGCCTCTCCTGGGTTATCCCAGTGTGGTTTATCCTGCTTGGATCCACCTCTCCTGGGTTATCCCAGTGTGGTTTATCCTGCTTGGATCCGCCTCTCCTGGGTTATCCCAGTGTGGTTTATCCTGTTGGATCTGCCTCTCCTGGGCGTGGCTTATCCTGTTGGATCCGCCTCTCCTGGGCGTGGCTTATCCCGCTTGGATCCGCCTCTCCCGGGTGTGTCTCATCCCTCTGGCTCCGCCTCTCCCGGGCTGACCCCGCCTTTCCCCGCAGGCCGGGCGATCCCGGGAAGAAGAAGCACATCTGCCACATCCCCGAGTGCGGCCGGACGTTCCGGAAGACGTCGCTGCTGCGGGCGCACGTGCGGCTGCACACGGGCGAGAGGCCCTTCGTGTGCAACTGGGTGTTCTGCGGCAAGCGCTTCACGCGCTCCGACGAGCTGCAGCGGCACGCGCGCACCCACACAGGTCTGGGATATCCCTGGGTACCCCCTGTTCCCAGGGGAGAACCCAAAAACAGGTCTGGGGTGTCCCTGGATGCACCCTGTTCCCTGGGGAGAATCCCAAACAGGTCTGGGGTATCCCTGGGTACCCCCTGTTCCCTGGGGAGAACCCAAAAACAGGTCTGGGGTGTCCCTGGGAAATTTTGGGGACACAGGGATTTGGGCACACAGGGATTTGAGGACACAGGGATTTGGGGTCACAGGGATTTGGGCACACAGGGATTTGGGGACATGGGGATTTGGAGACAGAGATTTGAGGACAGAGATTTGAGGACAGGGATTTTGGGCACACAGATTTGGGCACACACAAAGATTTGGGCACAGGGATTTGGGCACACAGGGATTTGGGCACACAGGGATTTGGGCACACAGGGATTTGGGCACGCAGGGATTTGGGCACACAGGGATTTTGGGGATGGCACATCCCCGAGGCAGTGCCAAACCCCCTGATCCTGTCCCCTCTCCCGCAGGTGACAAACGCTTCGAGTGCGCGCAGTGCCAGAAACGCTTCATGCGCTCCGACCACCTGACCAAGCATTACAAAACCCACCTGGTCACCAAGAACTTGTAGGATCGGGACAGAGAGAGAGAGAGAAAGATTCCCTCCCATCCCAAATCCCGGGAGGGACCACGGGAACCTTCCCCACCCTCCCGACCGTGCACAGCACCCCCAAAAAAATGGGGTGGGGGGTCCCTGTGACCCCCCACAGGCTCAGGGGGGGTGACCCAGAGCCCCTCCAGAGCCCCCCAGGATGTGGGGCAGGAGAAGGGGACGCCCAAGAGGCTCCACAGCACATTCCTACTTTATATTTAAAGTCTATAAATAGCTATAAATATCTATATAACCCCTTTGGAAAAAAATCCCTGTTTTTCTATGGAGATCGTTGCCTTACACTCCCCCTCTCCCAGATCCCGACCCTGTGGATCATGAGTGCTTTTTTTAAAAATCTATTTAATCCCCTGGATTTTCTCTCCCAAAACTCAATTTTTTATTTTTTTTTTTTTTTTCCAGCCAATTCCTTGCTCTCAGTTTTTATTTCTGAGCAGCTTTGGCATTTTCCCCTTTTTTTTTTTTAAATTTTGGGACTTCATCCCTTTTTTTTGTTTTGTTTTTTTTTGTGGGAGTTGTGTTTTTTCTGTGTTTTTTTCCCTGTTTTTTTTTTTTCCTGTATTTTTTTTTTTTTCATTTAATTTCCTTTTGTTTTTATTTTTTTTTGGGGGGGGGGGGTTTTCTTCGTTATTTTTTTTCTAAATTTCAGGACTTCACCCCCTTTTTTCCTATTTTTCCCCCCGTTTTTCCTGCCCGGTGTGTGCAGATCCCTGCCCCCTGTACAGTGTACATTGTATCATAGATTATATTGCTTTGGAGCTTTTAAATTAAACAAAATCCACTTTATTTTTTAGTTGTTGTTCCCGCCCGAGGGCGTTTTCCCTGGATTATGTGATGGATCTGTTCCCAGTTTTCTGAGCTGTACCCGGAGGCAGCCGGGAGCTTTTCCTTGCTAAATAAATTTAGTCACCAGAGGCAAATCCAGGCTCCTTCCCTCTCTCTCTCTTTTTCCCTTTATTTTTATTCCCGGGAATGTTGTGGAAAAGCGGGATTTGGTGGATGGGAATGCCCAAAACGGACGGAATTTGGAGTTATTGGCGGGAAGATTGATGCTCTGCTGTTGGTGTGAGGTTTGTCCCCAAATCCTGGCCCTTGTCACAGGTCACAGCATCCCAAATGTCCCCAAATCCTGTCCCCAAATCCCTGTCCCCAAATCCTGTCCCCAAATCCCTGTCCCCAAATCCTGTCCCCAAATCCCTGTCCCCAAATCCTGTCCCCAAATCCCTGTCCCCAAATCCTGTCCCCAAATCCCTGTCCCCAAATCCTGTCCCCAAATCCCTGTCCCCAAATCCTGTCCCCAAATCCCTGTCCCCAAATCCTGTCCCCAAATCCCTGTCCCCAAATCCTGTCCCCAAATCCCTGTCCCCAAATCCTGTCCCCAAATCCCTGTCCCCAAATCCTGTCCCCAAATCCCTGTCCCCAAATCCTGTCCCCAAATCCCTGTCCCCAAATCCTGTCCCCAAATCCCTGTCCCCAAATCCTGTCCCCAAATCCCTGTCCCCAAATCCTGTCCCCAAATCCCTGTCCCCAAATCCTGTCCCCAAATCCCTGTCCCCAAATCCTGTCCCCAAATCCCTGTCCCCAAATCCTGTCCCCAAATCCCTGTCCCCAAATCCTGTCCCCAAATCCCTGTCCCCAAATCCTGTCCCCAAATCCCTATCCCAAATCCCTGAACCTTGTCCCAATATCCCAAATATCCCCAAATCCTGTCCCCAAATCCCCGTCCTTTGTCACAGCATCCCAAATATCCCGAAATCCCTGTCCCCAAATCCTGGCCCTTGTCCCAATATCCCAAATATCCCTGTCCCCAAATCCTGTCCCCAAATCCCTGTTCTTATCACAGCATCCCAAATGTCCCTGTCCCCAAATCCCTGTCCCCAAATTCTGTCCCTTGTCCCAATATCCCAAATGTCCCTGTCCCCAAATG